>JANKOE010000001.1:48030156-48040424 GCA_026284465.1 Erythroxylum citrifolium | reverse complement strand
ATAGCCATCCATAAATAAGGGTTTTAGACCTATCTTACCTTTAAACTCTTGGGACTCTCCTTTTCTCCCTCTCCTTCTCCTACCTTACAACAACATCTTCATCATAAGGAGAGAACATAACTTCATAGCACTAAAGAGAGTAATTCTCAATCTTCACTCTCTATGGATCCTTTCAAACAGATGTTTGGTACAGAAGGATGTGGCAGCAGTGAATCTGGCTGGACAACATACATTGCCTCTCCCATGGAGGAAGATGACTATGAGTTCAATGATCACGGAAACCACCATGACTACCATGATCATGGAGGTCCCATTGGCAATGAAGAACACCGTGTTGGTGGAGCAAAAGACAGTGATGATGACTCAATGGCTTCTGACGCTTCCTCTGGTCCCCATCTTCAGTACAAGCGAGAAGATAGTCAAAGTAGCCATGGAAGAGTAACAAGCTCTAGGAACAGCAAGGAAGATTGTAAATTCAATCCCTTTTCTCTCTTCTCAAAGAAGAAGAAGAAGAATGAGAAAGGTAGAGATGAAGAACATTTTAAGAAGGATAGAAGATTCACTAGTGTCAGAAAATACAGCAAGTAATCTCAGTTCAGGTTCTTGGCCAAAAAAAAAAAAAAACTCAGTTCAGGTTCGTAGAGATCACTGCACAGGATTTTTTTCTTCTTCTTCATGTTAAAAGGTGTTATACAGTATTTACAGGAATTGTAAGAGAAAAAGGCTGTGTCTTCCTGTTATGGCTAAAGATTCGTCCATGATCTGAACTTACAGTTTCTACTTACTTACAGAAGCAAGTTTTACATCTGCAACTCATGAACACTGTCAAAATTCTTTATTCCTTTTCACATTTTCCTTTCTGTTTCTTTTTCTTGTTTATACTCCTGCAAGAGAAGAGGCTAGAGATCATATTAGGAACAACATGGCAATGATAATAGTTTTTATGTGGACTGAGACTCAAAAGAGCAAGTGATTCGAGATCAGGTTACATGAAAATGATTGTTATTTTTGGGAACGACTCAGAACTAGTGGATTTTGTATATTTGTGTGGTTGTGCAGTCATGTGGTGAATGGTGTTCATGGACAAAGTAAGCTGTGTGCTGGAAAGAAAATCCAAGGCCTAGAAAGACAAATGCCAGCCATGAGAAGCAACATAGACAAGTCTAGTAATAGTAACAGAATATTGAGTGCAACAGCTAGGCAGCTAGCAACTATAGGCTGTCCATTACACAAACTAGAAGACAACCGACAGTTTCAAGCATTTCAGGAAGTCCCTTATTCTTCCAAGGAAAATGCTAAAAGATTCAGAAATGAAGGACAGGAATGAAAAAAAGAGCTTTTCAGGAACCCACTTGGTTCACATTAAAAAGATATACATGCATCTGACTGGTTAGCTTCCATTCTGTTAAAATCAAGAGGTTTCAGAAGATTCCAATGGTGTCATCCTCCTTTTTCATGAATTTATGATGTATCATTTGCATCTACATTTGCATGTGCATGTGATGAAGTTTTGTAGTGAATGTTTTTTTTTTCCAAACTCGAACCGGAACCTGGTCAAATACAGAGAAAAAAATTGTTAAGAATGAGCCTGATTGAACCTTAATACCTGAGCTTGAATCCAATCAAACCAATTTGGCCTGCTGACTTCGGGTCTGATCAGGTGAGGCTCGATCTAATTTAACATCCATAAAAGTATGTTGAGATAAGATATGATCCATTTATCAATCTTACACAGCATATTAAGTTTTTGAGTTGAATGCTAAATTAAAATAATGGCTTCAATCCCAATACAGAAGATTAGCTACTTGAGCAACCAAAAGAGTTTCAAAACCTGCAATTGGTTTTACAGCTACCCTTCCTTTGACATACAAGAGGAATCAAATTGCAGGCTGCAACTTTTATGGTTTCTGAACAAAATACAAGAACAAATCACTGACAAGTCAAAGTAACACCCAAAGTAACGCCCAAAAGTAGAGAAATAGCGTATTAGATCTGACAATCTGATTAAAATGAAACCCGGCATGGTAAACATTCATAAGGTCCAGACAACAACCAATAATTATTATACTTATTGAATGTACTGAATAAGGTGTCACCAGGGAAATTTAGTTCTTCAACTGCTTAGCAATCTTAAACCACTCAGTGTGGAAAGATCCTTCCATATCAATCCGCTCGTATGTATGAGCGCCAAAGTAGTCTCGCTGAGCTTGGACCAAATTAGCTGGCAACCTCTCTCTCCTATAGGTGTCAAAATAAGCAAGACTAGTAGACATTCCAGGAGTGCTAATGCCTGAGTTGATGGCAAGGCATACAACCCGACGCCAGGCAGACTGGCGTTCCATGATTTCTTTTGCAAACTCTGGATCCACTAGAAGGTTAGCAAGGTCAGGGTTCCTATCATAAGCCTTCTTGATTCTGTCAAGAAACACAGCTCGAATAATGCAGCCTCCCTTCCAAATCCTGGCCAGTTCTCCCAATTTCAAGTCCCAACCCTGCTCAAGACTCTTAGCACGAATCAGGTTCATCCCCTGTGCATAACTACAAATCTTGGAGGCATAAAGTGCTTTCCTCACATCATCAATTAGCTTCTGCTTGTCAACCACTTGGTCAGTCAATATATCCACAAAGCCACCGGATTTGAAGACTTTGGCAGCTTCAATACGTTCTTCCTTCAAACCACTAAGGAACCTTCCATCCAGAGAAGCAGCAATGGTCGGAGCTGCAACTGATAGATCAGCAGCTTGTTGAACAGTCCATTTACCAGTACCCTTCATACCAGTTTTGTCCAAAACCTTGTCAACCAAATATCCATCTCCTTTATCATCCTTAATTCCAAAAATATCTGCAGTAATTTCAATCAAGAAACTTAGCAACTCACCCTTATTCCATTCTGAGAAAACACTTCGTAGTTCCTCATTTGACAACTTTCCAACTGATTTCAAAACATCATAAGCCTCAGCAATCAGCTGCATATCACCATATTCAATTCCATTGTGCACCATCTTAACAAAATTACCCGACCCACCTTTTCCAATGTAAGTAACACAAGGGCCACTGTCAGGAACTTGAGCTGCCACTTTAAGAAGAATGTCTTCTATGTACTTGTATGCCTCAAAGGACCCACCAGGCATCAATGAGGGTCCATTTCGTGCACCCTCTTCACCACCTGAAACTCCCATTCCAAGATAAAGCAATCCCATTTCAGCCACAGCCTTTTGCCTCCTCTCAGTGTTTTCGTACCATTCATTTCCTCCATCAATGATACAATCACCTTTTTCCAGATATGCTGTGAGCGTCTTTATCGTTGCATCAACAGGTGCTCCAGCCTTAACAAGCATAATTATAACCCGAGGCTTTTGGATTGACTGAACAAAAGATTCTGGATCATGGAAGCCATATAAAGGTAGATCTCCCTCCTTTTTAGCTCTTTCAACGGTCTCATCAACTTTAGAGGTTGTTCGATTATAGACAGAGATAGGAAACCCTTTCTCCGCAATATTGAGGGCGAGATTCTGGCCCATAACAGCCAGACCAGCAAGGCCTATTCTAGTTGGTTTTGAGGGAGCAGCCATAACTTTCCCTGTTCAATTATGCTATCAACTTCAGTTTGAAAATTTACAAAAACAGCAAAATACTTAACAACCTTGAAGAAAATTTGTTTACATACTGAAACTTGGATAGTAATAACAAAGTTTTCTTGTTCTGTTAAACAAAGTTGGAAAAAAGAAAGGAAAGAAACAAAGGAACGGTGAAATGGTTAGGCAACAGCTATAATAATCCTTGGAGCTGAAAAATCAAGTGACATGAAAAGCAATTACAATAATCTGATATATCAAGTTTTGTTTTTCTAACCACTACTGATGCTTCAAACGACAAGATAGATATGCTCAAAACGGAGACTTCTTGTCATACATTCCTGCACTGAGTTGATAAATTACATAATCCCTTAAGGAAACCTCCAACAGTAACGCTCATCCACACATTGACATGATAAAGAAGACAAAATTTTGAAATCCTACTGGAAAGTAACCCTCGTGAACCCCTTAGTTCCCATTAATATCAAAGACAGAGAATATTTGAATCAATGAGCTGAAGCCCACTTCGCCAGAGATCACTAGTTGCCTTCCTTTACACACAAATCCCCCACTAGAAGATCGCGGTAACAATCATGGATGTTTTTCGCTATAACAAGAATCCATTTTAAAGTTACATCAGTCAAAAGGAGAAAGCCATCCACTTACAAACCTTTTCTTTCACAAATTCAGTCACAATGGTGAGAATCTATACGTCATTCAAATACAAAGGATCAAATGAATCGTCATCGAAAGATGAAAAGAAATTTTCTTTTCGATCTTGATCAGTCAAGACAAGAAATGTTGGCCAACTAACCATCAAGAATCATCTCAAATTCATCAATCAGAAGAAGCCATTGCCAAATAAAAATTAATCGCAACAGATCAACAACAATGAAGTAACTCCCAGATATAATCAAACTTTGACAGAAAAATCTATTAATAATATCTGGAGCCAATGAAAATGGCCAAAATGGGAGGAAAAAACATGCAGTAAGAAAGCACTCACCTTTGCTCAGTGAAGACTACAGTTCCCTCTGATCGATACAATCACACGAACCCAGAAAATTTTAAAATGTGGGTTTTGAAGAGGGTAGAGAAAAGATCTTAACTGTTAGGTGAAATTGTGTAATGAGGAAGGTAGTTCCTTAATAATATCTCAAGCCAATGAAAATGGCCAAAATGGGAGCCAAAAACATGCAGTAAGAAAGCACTCACCTTTGCTCAGTGAAGACTACAGTTCCCTCTGATCGATACAATATTACAATCACACGAACCCAGAAAAATTTAAATTGTGGGTTTTGAAGAGGGTAGATAAAAGATCTTAACTGTTAGGTGAAATTGTGTAATGAGGAAGGTAGTTCTTAACTACCATGTAAGATGCAATTGGAATCAAGGAATATGTTGACTTGCTTCTCTTGTTTGTCTTTTTATGTATCTAAGAATAAAACTATAGTTTTAGTTAAAATTTATTTTAATTAATAATCTAAATCACTTGATGAATTATATAGTAATTAGTCCATTATTTGTTTTTAAATAAACCAATAAATTATGTTCTGATTTGAGTTTAAATATATAAATTTTTATGGTTAATTAATTTACGGAATTAACATAAAATTAACATGTATAAGATTGTTTATACAAAACTTCTATATATAATGCGTTGTATAAGATTGTTTGTGTAGATAATTGATAATTCTACCAAATTAATTTCTTTTACTCAATATAAGATATAACAATTTCAGAATTTTTATAAATATTGCCACTTCTAACAAAAATAAGTGATGAAGAGCTTAAATTCTTAAATATCAAAGATCTGAAGATCAAAACTTGATTGCTTGAACAACAACAATTGAAGACATCTTAGTAAATTTGTTTTCTTTTTTTAATTTTGAAAATCGTTAAATTATTACTTAAATGTTAAAGAAGAAGATATGTTTTTGAGCATTTAAAAAATATTAAATGGATCAATATTGAATTCAACAACTTGAATTCCATCAAATTTTAGAATCACTTAAAAATTTTCAAACCAGACTTAGACCCTATAACCTATTATCCAAGCTAGGATCTGAGTTATGTTGGCAACAACCAATAACATGCATTTCACAATATTCATACAGCCTTAAGTCCACCAACAATCTTGATAGACCATCAAATGCATTCAGGAGCAGTAATTAGTGGGGTTGGCTTCATCCTTACACATGGAATAAATAAGATTGCCACATTCAATTATGTCCCTACGGTTGACGTCTTCACATGGCTTTTGTTGCATCTCAAACCCTTTGAACCTTATACTCAAAAGTGTTTCCCTTTTTTCATGATGTTGCAAGTAGCATCTCACCAAGAATAAATGCAAGTTCGATGGCAATGAGCATACCAACTGTTTGCACCGGGCGAAAGCCTCAAGGAGCAATCTGCGTGGAGGTAGAAGACTTACGGATTGTGAACTTCTCCCGAACGACTTTCATGTCAGCCGGAAATAAAACTGCAATTTTCTGGTTTTCAACCAAAAAGGATAATCATAGCAACTCACCAAAAGAACATAGTGTAAATGGCAACTCCCACAAGTTGTTACTGAATATACATTTCAGTAAGCTTGGTCATAAATTCTGGTGTAATGAAAGCAACTTTTACAACCTCAGGCTCCAAGATCATACATGTGCTACAAATGTCAGAATATTCTCATGACATTGGAAAAAATTTGAGGACTTTTGAGTTCTAGTACAGAAGATATTCAAATCCAATGAATCGTCCGCGTGTACATAACCAAGTTGATAAAATACAATTACTTTAGAAGTACAAAATTGTATAAGAACGTGACTATCCCAGTATGGACACTTACAGTTCATTGTAGCGCACCGTTGTATTTGGCCACAATGAGCAGCAGCTATATCTGTTTAAAGGCCAAAATTGCACATCTGAACGAACTCCATATCATTGTCCACATACTTAGTCCAAAGATTCTTATATTGGTTCATGGCAATATCGAGCCAAGGTTTCATCTTCCCATTGTAATGGATCACTGCAGCATTGCTGATCTCATCCATGCTAATACTTGGATTGTAACCAAGGCCATGTACGTGCCAAGATTTGTCAAGTGACTTCGTTGTTGAGTGGAAGGTGATTAAACCAGGAGGAAGAGTGTCATCTTTCCATAAAGTAAGGTCCTCGTTCTGATCAAAGCAATGAGTAAAGTCTTAGAATTATGTCCTTTGTCTCAATCCAGTAATAGAATCAGTATGTTAGCAGCTTAAACTTAATTATGTACTTTTGGGAGCTCAATTGCTTTCATTGACTATGGATAGAGAGAAATTCAGTATAAATTAATGCAAAAGGACCTTAAAGTGACATCAAAATGTATATGGGGTCAAGTTGCAAAAATATGACTTACCAAGTTCTGCCAGTAATGATACTGTTCAGTACACTTTTCGCGCCTCCAAGCATCAAGATCAAATATATTCATCCCAAAGGCCCAAGCACAAGCCTTGGAGTTGAACTTCTGTTTAATTAAGGGATGAGAAAAGTTCAAATACTGTGCATAACGATGAAATGATCCGAAACAAGTTTCAACTGCCCCATTGACTTTTCCATCCAATTCAATCTTCCATAACCCTGTCAAATCTTTTTGAACCACCACATCATCATCCAAAAATAAAATCTTACGCAACTTGGGGAACATCTCCGGCAGGTAAAATCGGAGATGATTCAACATAGACAGGTATTTGGGATGCCTAAATTTCATGTTACCCAATTCCTTGGTAGTATTCTCTGCATGATCCTCAGAGTAAAACTTTTGAACATTGATATTTTCAATTTGCCTCAGGAGTGGGACATATGAAGAATTCAAGAATCTATAATCCTCCACGGCCTTCACCTCCACGTGAGCACCTCCTTCCGCAGGCCTCATTCTAAACCATACTTTCATAGCTGCCACATTCATCCGATCAGTGACCACATGAAAAACATGTTTCCGTGGTTCCTCTGCATTCTTTATTGCAGACATCACCACCACTGAGACTGCAATCACATTATCAGAGAAAATCGCATAATGAAATAAACTTGGATCCTCAAATTCCGGTTTGGGAGCCTCTTCTACATATTTTTCTGGATGTGAAATCCTCTCCCCCACAAGTCTCATCGCTAAGCAATGTAAACTCTTTGGTACTGATTTTGCAGCTATCAAGCTAGCAAAAGCCCCATTCTTCTTTGCCTTGTTCAACAACTCATTCACAGCAAAGATGGTGTCTTTCAACTTCTGAATCTTTAGCTGATTATCATAGCTCTCCTTCGATTCTGCTATTATTGTTCGAGTGATTTTCACTCTTTCCTTCACTTCCTTCTCAAATTGCCTTAATACATCCTCGTCCAACGGACCATCCCCTTCAAACAAGGAGGATTGGTAATTCGGCTTCATCGTTAGGTCTGTAAAATTCTTTGCTAAATCATCAAACATTCTCAACTGTCTAGAGGTATCAAGTTTAAGCTTCCTTGCAAAAGCTGCATACGCGTTAACCAATGTCATGTGATCATTGGCTTGCTTGTGTATCAAATCCAATCGAGTCTTTCGTGGATCAGATTTCAACGCCAAAAAGGTTCGATGAGCATATACATTGCCAGTAGAAGGTAGTGACTGTTAAAAACATAGAAGAGTAAAAAATCATCACACAGATAGTCCAATTGGCATCAAATTGCTTAATAACATATTCCAACTACCATCATTCTACAACACTTGAGAGTTACTTATGACAGAAATTCAATGTAAAGAAAAGAAATGATTATTACTTAAGAGAAACCATAAATGGAGGCGAAATCAAAGCAAAACGATCCAAAACAGTGTTGGGTTTAGAGAACGATAAGATTTTGAATGCAAAACAGAACTTACTGGGTGAGGGTGAGGGGTTGAGGGATGATTGGTTAGGATAACGGAGAGAGTGGCAATGAAGAGCAGAGTGAACATGGCGGAGACGAAGATCCTATACGAGAAGAAGCTACGGAAGATGGAGGAATTAATGCCGCCGACTCCTCCACCACCGTTGCCGGAGGCTCCTCGGCTACCTCGGACGGCCACCGCCATTGTCGGAGATACGATGGATCTGAATATGTTGGCTGTGTGAAAGCTAAGTGCAAGACAGAGAGAGAATGATCAATGACATGAAGTGGATCTAATTCCGTGTCTTGTCTTCGTCGGTGTTTTTTTCAATATATATTATTTCTATTTAGTTTGTTGCTTTATTTAATAAAATATTATTCTTAAAATTATATTTTAGTTATTTTCTTTTTCATTTTATATTTTTTTGCAAAAAATAATTAATTAGAGTTGGCACTTGGCACCGAGTCCAATTTGAATATTTTTCTTCGGTTCGAGAATTAAAACAATTCGTTTTATTTGGTTTGAGATTCAAAACGACGTAACTTCATTATATTTAATAACATAAAGTTATTTTTGTTAATTGATTTTTCAACAAATTAATCGACTAACAAAATTAATCGACTGAATGTCGTTTTGATTGAAACAGTTATTTACAATAAGTTGGAGCTATCTGAAACTTAAACAATAATTGAGACTTGATAGTTGAAATTTAATTGAAATTAATCGGGTTGGATCAGATCAAATTATCTTTATTAAGTACATATATTAAAGACGAATGGGATGGACAACTACGAAATCCATCTCATTCGTCCATTTAATTTGACGGCTTATATTATTTTCTCCTCTCTCTTTATGCATCTCACACGACTTTTGCTATTTTGAACCTCGAATGTTCTCCATTTTCACCAAAGGTCAAATTCTTTTTTTAAATCTAATTTTGATTTTTTTGACCTAATTTAACTTAAAATTATGTATATAAAAGAGGTTTGGATCAATTTGAGGTCAATATTCTAATTGGACATTTATATATTCGATTCAAGTTGAGTTTGAACTTGAACCAATTGATTTTGATATCGAACAAGTTCAAAACTTGAGAAAAAATGTGACTTTTATATGATTTAGTCCTTCCATTGCTTTATCAAATATTTCTGCTTCACAAAAATTTTCATATGATTTAGTACTAAATTAATGTGTAAGAATAATAAATTTCACATCTCCTCACAAGAAAAACAAAGGAATGATACATCATCATATCACATTTAAGAGGGTTAATTACCAAAAAAATTATAAATTGTTGCCAATTTTTCAATTATAAATTATAAGAAGCATGAGGGCGTCGAGATAACAAACTGAAAACGAAAGAAAAAACTTAAATCAAATGGTAAGGTCGTCTGGGGCTGTGTAATCTGATTTAGTTCATTTTTAAACAATAACACCATTTAATTATATAAGTAAACGATGTCGTTTCATTAATTTTCATCCATTGTGCTAATTTTGGCTGATGTGCATTAATAGTTAAGATTTTTGAAACACGTAGCAAATCACGTCAGCAAATTTAACGGAAACACTAGCGTCAGACTAGAATTGAAAAAAATTGTAAGTTTAAGCATCTTATTGGTATTTTTTGAAGTTTAGGTTAGGATTTAAAATTTTTGAGAGATTGGGCATTTTATTGCTACTTTTTAAAGTTTGGATTATAATTGAAAATTGGCGAAAGTTTTTAATAATTAGCCCTATTTAAGAAGTTCCAAAATGCAACCTATACAATTTTTACTTATGGATTACAATTTATGACTAGACATTATTTTTAACAAATATGGTAATAA
>JANKOE010000001.1:48013636-48029946 GCA_026284465.1 Erythroxylum citrifolium | reverse complement strand
AAAATGCAACCTATACAATTTTTACTTATGGATTACAATTTATGACTAGACATTATTTTTAACAAATATGGTAATAAACTAATAATAGATTGATTCAAAATCCTATTAAAAGTTTCAATATTTTAGTAATGATTAAAAATTAAATTTATTGTGAACACTAGATTTAGTTTAAAATATATATTTTTAAAAATAATAAATTTAGAAAATTATTAATTACACGAGATGCATGTTCGCCACTTTTCATTCAATTCTTAAAAGAAAGAGACGCGTGTTAAAAATTAATTTTCTCTTAAATTTTAACTTTTTTTGTTTCTACAAACCAAACCATTTCATCAAAGAAAATTAGTAGAGTGCTGAAGTTGGGCTGCAATGTCTGGAATTCGGTAAGCTTGCTCATATTTCATCTTTTTATTTATATTTTGCTACTTTAAATAGAAAAAATATATACATATAAAAACGGTTTTTCATCAATTTAAAGTCCAAAAAGGTCCGATGAGCGTCCTATATATGTTATAGTAGATCCGAACACTTGCCCTAGATCGACTTCTAAATCATAATTATTTAAAGTTTATAACATAATTAGGGCTCGTAAGCAACCGATTAGTATAATTAACAATAGTGATTTTCACAATAATTTGATATAATTCTTTTTTTCCTTAAGAAAGATGAATTTTTATTTTTAGAAAATTGAGATAAATTAGGGTTCAAAAGAGTTTTAGGGATCTGATTTTTTTTGCATTTTTATTTAATCCAAAAACATAAATATTATGAAAATTCTTACCTTATAATAAATTTTTTAATTAGATTTAAGGTTAGTAAAATATGTTTTTATGAGTTTTTTTATATTTATGTACTAATTATTTAAAACTATTTTTTGTTTATGATGATTATTAGTGATCAAGACGATTTGGATCTCACAGAAAAATTCAAAGCTTACGAAGAACAGTATGCCAGATATCTGCTTTCTAAGTATTTCTCAAACAAGACTATGTATGGAGGTACAACTTAATCTTATTTAATATATCTAACTAATAATAACTTTATTGTCCCCAAATTCATATTTTTCTATCAGTTCTTTATCTTTTCTTCAAGAAATTCTCAATTTACAAGTATAAGATTAGCAATAAAATTTTTAAAAATGGCTAATTACAAAAAAATCTTAATTATGTAATTATAGGTTAAATTTTAAAAAGTGACAATTAAAAACTCAAACTTTCAATTTTGTACTAAATTCGTTTAGGTGAAGACGGATTAGCTTCCAGTACCTGAATTCATTTTTATTCGGGATTCGAACAATTTACCCCGGATCAATTGCTTAATCTTTTAAAATTATGCACACATTCTATTTAGGGATTTACCTATTACATATCCTTAGGTATGTATTTATAATTTTTTTTGTGTATTATGTATCTAATTTATTTAAAACATCTATACTATAATATTCAATTCCAACTAATAATATGTAATTCCATGTTTAAAACACACAAATACAACTTAGTAATATTGTTCAAAGGATCAGAAGTTAAATCGTAAGATAAGATGTTTAAGGTTTGAAAGGTTTAACGGTATTAATCAATTATAAAAATAGCTAAAGATTGAACAAAATTAAATAATTTAAAATATAATTGAAAAATTATCTTTATTTATCGAAGAATTTGAAATTTAATTGAAAAAATAGAATGTTAATTAAAAATTAATTGATTTGTTTTGGTTTATAAGAATTTATTAATTTGTATAGATTGACTGATTAATTAATAAAATGATTAATTTTTTTACAACAAAAGTTATTAAAATCAATTGAACCAAAAAGTGAAAAACTAAACTAAAAAATTAAACGGTTCAAAGTTTTCACGGTTGAACCGACTAAATTATTTAAGTTTTTTAACCATTAGTATTGTTGGTACTATCTACCTACCGAGCGTGATAAATGGTCAATTATGAATTTTAATAATAATAATTCAATATTAATTTTAAATTAAAATATGATTCTCAAGAAAATGTTACACTAAATATAGCATATTTTAAAACTAAATACATTAGAATTTCTTATAGTTGGATCTCATATTTTGAAAATAATCATTTATGATTTATAATATTATTTAACTATCACGTAATTTTATTTTTTTCTTTTTATAGTATAAAAATTATATAATAACTAAATAATAATGTCGGAGTACAAATGATGAAATTAATTAACCCTATATTTTAGGAACATGTTCAATATTTATAATGAGTTCTTGATCTTGTAATTTCTCACATTGTTTTTTCGCAGCTAAAGTCTTTGAAGAAGTCAAGATCGACGAAGAAGTTATCAAAGCAAGCAGGTTTAGTTTGACATGAATGATCAGATCATGATTCTTGTCAAAACTCATACTTTTTCTAAGAATTTTTCTTTAATACCTGGTATCACGGAAATATTCTCATTCTTTGTGGTTCTTTCCTAGGTTTCCATGCATGGAGTCTTACGCTGATCCACTTCAATCGTTCCTTGCTAAGGACATTGTTTCAGGTTCAGGTTCAGGTACTGAGCCAGTTCAGGTTTTCCTTGATAAGGCAGACTCAGATACTGAATTGCAACCTGATCATTTAGTTCAGGATTACTTGAATAAGGGTAAGGGCAAGGCTGTTCAAGGTTCATCAGAAACTAATCCAGTTCAAGTATTATTGGACAAGGACAAGGCGTCTGGTTCAGGAACTGTTCCTGATCCAGTTCAGCCATTGGAACTGGATTTCTTCAAGACATTGGATTTGAATTCTGAACCGGTTAATGAAAAAGAAGAAGAAGGAGAAACGGAAGCTTGTCTAAAGCTGGACTGCAACAAGATTCCTGACGATGATTCTGATGCTGATCCAGTGGAAGTCAATCCTCAGAACAATAACCAGATGGATACAGATCAATCAGGAATATACCCTGACGATAGAGCTCATGAGGATGTTGAGTTAGGACCATATGCTGAAACTGTTGAAGCTCTCCTTGAACTTAGCAGAGGTGCACCAAATCCTTCAGGAACCTCTCTGGACCTGTCAAACAAGAAAGCCAAATCTTCTGATCCCAAATGGGATTAGAACGAACTTGCCAAAACCTTTCAATTCCAAGCCCTGAGAGGCTGCAGGACAGTATGTTTAATGGCTAATGTTTGATACTATGGAAGTTTCAATAAAGTTTTCAGACTAACTGGTGTTTACTGTAACTTTTGTGGACGAATGATGATGGTGGGTTGTTTTTTTCATTATATAAAAAACAATTAAGTAGCTTAAAAGTTTTTGTTTTCCTATATTTTAAAAATCATTTTTGAATGAAGAATAACATAAAATATATAATCCAACTTCTTAAATTACAAAAACTATAATTTTTATTCAGCAGTCAAGTTTATATTATAAAATAATGAATTAGAAATTGTCAATTTTTTGGAATTTTGTTTTCAACTTCTTAAAATATTTTAATTAATTATATTTTTTAAAATTCAATCAATTAAATGATTGATCAATAAATAATTTCTGATAAGAAGTGAATTAATTATTGTCATAAATAAGACTTATTCGAAAATGCCAAAAGGTCTAATTAGAATCTGTTTAGTTTTTCTAGAAATTATTTTTTATCCTTTTTCTTAAATAGTTTTCTTCTTTTTCATCCCTTTTCTATCTCAAGTGAACTCTAATTAGTGAGATTGTGCAGACTCCTTGACATCTGATGATAATGCAGAAGAATAAGAACACTTCAAGAAAAGTATCCAAAGTTTTTTAATTACCAGAGCCTACTCATCCATAGGGTTCTCGTGCAAGTGCAGTAGATTACCAACTAGTTCACCAAGATTCTTCAAGTGATATGAGAAACTTCTATAAGCAAATGAAAGTTGAAGAAGAAACAGATACAACAAGGTGATATGCCACTCTGTTTCTGCTAGAAAAACTTCTATAAGCAAATGAAAGTTGAAGAAGAAACAGATACAACAAGGTAATATGCCACTCTGTTTCCGCTAGAAAAACATGGTTACTTTCATGGCTGTTACTGGACAAAAACATGACTTCCCACCTTTTGGGGTTGTGCATCCCACTAGAGTCAAAGAGTCAGCAGATATGTTGAAAAACCTTGAATGGATTGGACAGGAAGATGGATGGCCTGCTAGTTCTAATCTGATTCTGCAATTCCCTAGTTCATTGCTCTGCATTGCTCGTCATAAACATCCGATGGAGTGGCTACTAAAGAACTGTGTGATCATTAATGATCTATGAGAAGTACCTTCTTTATGTTTTCATGTGTTACCAGGGGGTGAGGAAAACAAATTTACAAGACAAAACTCTGTGATCAACCTGAAAAGCAGCAAACTGGAATGCTGCTTCACCTGGCGGATGTTAGCCAGGGTGAAAAACTCCGGCTGCAGTTAAATGGAACACCTTCATACCATCATAACGGACAGTCCTCTGAGAGAAATGTGTACGCTACAGCTGATATTAATAGTATAAGCAATGCAATGAAAACATGCTTGAAGCTGAGTTGTCCTGCATCTATTCTCCTTACAGTCTCGAGATTGGACACAGAATCTGCGGCTTCCTTTTTGCTTTCACTAGCCGGTACTATTTTCTGAGTATGCAAGGAAAAAGTAGAATAAAGCAGTTATGAAATGGGAGGAAATTTTCATTAGAATGATGTATGTTATTCGAATCTCAAGGCTTCTCTTAACCAAGATCCCGACTACTAGAATTGAAAAAACCTTCCGAACTATAGTATTGATCAACTTGGTTGTACATTTAAGAAGGGCAGATCTATGCTAATCAGACGATAAATTTGAATCTAGAAGCTTTCTACAAGTTTTTAACCAAATTTTGCAAAAATGTTAGAACTCAAGATAATCCAGCCGGATTACAATGTCATGCAACAATGTGGCTGCGCCAAAAAAGAGGATGATTTACAAAATTTAACAAGTAAAATACCTACAGAATAGAAACCTAGTGATCCACTACTCATTCCAATATTCCAATACTAACTACATATAGTGCACAGATAGTTTAGGTATATTTGGTCAGTCTTCAATAATGCATCACATCTCTCATACACACACAGATAGAGGAAAAAGGGTGGTGCATGACTGAGCTTGTAGGCAGGAGGAGATGATGTATAGCCAGAATGCTAATAAAATTCTTTATAGTAGTTCTAATCTGCACCTCGAAAATGTTGAACCAAACAATTACTTAGGATTAGAGATTATAATTAGGAGACATCTCCATCCGCCAACTACAAGATAAGTTGTCTCACAAGCTTGAGTACATACCTCAGGGCCAATATCTGATTTTCGCTTGAATTCATTCTCTGAAAAAAGCACATCCTTCTGCGGTTGCTGCAACTTCAATAACAAAGTTCTATTTTCCAGTGCTAATGCTGACATCTGCATACATAGCAGACACAACAGGACAATTTCATTATGGTGCAAACAATAGGAACTCCAAATTTCTCCTAAAAATGCATGCCATAACATATAAAAGTCTCCATGATGGCGCAAATAATATAATAAAAGATATCATAAAATACTTCATGGAAGGTCTTTCATAGTTGAGAAACGAAGAATTTCATGTATGCAAAGAATTTCAAGCATACAACACTGACTTCAGGGTCAAATGAACACAATTTGGAACTTTTTAAAATCACTGATGTCTCACAAAGAAATGACCACAATTTGGAGCTTCCTAAAGTCAGTAGATGTCTCACAAGTTTCACCGTGTTGATGGAGGTGAATATTAAACTAAGTTGATGAAATCCATCACATTTTCACAGTCCTCCGGGTGCAAGATGTGCTAGTAGCAAAAAGAGATCCTCCTGATTGGAACATCAGTCAAATTAAACCAGTTTACAGGTTTTAGAAGATAATTTTTGTCAGCAACCCCGTTTAGTGGAAGGTTTTATACCAGTTTACTGTGCACTCAATAAGCTACTTCTGTTAATTCTAGTGATCGCTATCATGCCTATATGGCAACCTACCGATTGGCAGACGGTAAAGCGGGAGTATAGATAGCATCTAAGATTAAGATGTCATGCACAGGGTTTTTACATCTCCAAAGCCAAAAGACAGATCAAGACTTCATTAAAATTTTATGGAACAGAAGTATGATTTAAGTCTTCGATACTAGCTTCAGACTTCCAGAATGTCTACAGGATCTCAAATATGAAGTTGAATAAGAAAAAACTTCAGGTATCAAATAAATATAATGTAATGAAAAAATCTGAGAAATAGATTTCTGAACCAATAGAATTAAGAGATTATGTAAACATGTGGACCTGCTTTTGGAGGCGTTCTCTTTCAACTGTCAGTCTCATTACTAAATCTGTTATTATTTTAGTCTGAAAGCCAATGTCTCTAGCGGTTTCCATCTTTTTCTCCTCTGCTTGACTGAAAGATGCCTCTATACATTCCAGTCTTCCCCTAAAGAAGATTAATTTCTCACTTAGCTTCACATTTGATTCAGATAAACTAAGACACTTTGCCTCAGCATTGTCTGCTCGGTTTGCTGCTTTTAAGACTTTTGACTTCAAGTCTTTGATCAAATTTTCCATGTCTTTAATTGTGTGATTTAACATACTTTGGTGCTCCTGACTAGCTTCAGCAGATACCATAGCATGCTGTAGCTTGATATCTGATTCCTTCAACTGCCTCTCCAACAAGTCAATCTTCTCAGTAGTTCCTTTTAGAGTACCCAACTCCTCATTCAGTTCCATGTTAGTCTCTTCCAACAACTTGCACTTTGCTTTTGCATTCTCTTCCCTGCCCTCTGTTTTCAACAGTTTTTCTTTCAAGTCTTCAATCATATTTTCCATTTCCTCATACTCAGGATGTACAATATCATGCTCCTGATTTCCATTAAACAGCTTGAATTCGTAGTCTTTTAGCAGGTTCTCAAGCAAGTTAATCTTTTCTCTCAAGGTGAATACCTCTGAGTTTGTGACAATTAGTCTCTTTTCAGCTTCAGTCAAACTGGCTTTCAAGTTATCAGCTTGAGCGATGAGAAAATCATTAAGCCTTGAACTGCTGCTATTGAACTTCTGTAAAGCATTTTCTTTTGCTTCCAACTTCTCTACTGACCTTTTAAGCTTTGATCTTAGCTCTTCTTCTCTTTGAATTGCACCATTCAAATTAAATTGAATAATTTGAAGTCGACTTAGTAGCTCTTTTGATATTCCCATCAGGACTTCAGAAACATTTTCTGCTTCAAAACACCTTTCACAAACATCCAGTGCTTCTTCCTCCGTGAAAAATACTTCCTGTTCTGCCGAGATCAGCCTACACCTCAGCTCCTCTTCAATTTGTTTTGATTCTGTTAACTTCTTCTCGAGGTCAATCTCTCTTGCCAAAGACTTCTCTAGCATCCTCAAAATGTGTCTTTGTTGATCAACAGTATGCATGTTGATCTTTGTATCACTGTTTTGACCATCTCCTAAGAAGTTAGGCCCCCTTGTACCATTCCCTGACAATATACACGCATCAGACATTGTGATAGAAGGCCTAATTCAATATGTCTATGTACCAGTATGAGATATGTGTAAAGCAATTGCAAAATCAATAATTCCTAGCTCTCTGAGACCTTGCCTGCGAGGGACAGTACTGGACAAAGCAAAAGCTTAAAAGATTTTGAATTCACTAGCAAGGACCTATATGGTTTTACAATTTGTATAGACACAGAAAACACAAGAAAGAAGGTGAATAAAACTAAGGAAAGACATGCAGAAGAGTGAAATACTTGGTATAAATTTAATGAACATTTCCTGCCTTGAACTGAATCATCTTATAAGTGACAGGAATATTCTTCTCAAGTACATAAAACTGGATATCATTTGATCAACGGTTCTGTTGCTTACTGTTTTCTTCTCTGCTCAAACATGGCAAAATCCTTTGGAACTTATCAGATTGCTCTCTAATTTCTGAAACTTGCTCAAATAACTGCTTCAAGGACTCCTCAGAATCACGTAATTTTTCTTCCATTTCCACGAATACTTCTCCATATTCTGAATAAGAGGGCAGGATTCCACCAACCCCAGAAATATCTGTTTGTAAGTTCTTAAGGAAGTCATCCACTTCTGTAACCTCAGAATCCAAAACTGCAGACAAGAGATCAAACTCCAATGCCTTCTCAACTGAATCAGCTGGCATACATTCTCTATCTAACATAACAGTGTCAAAATCATTTTCCTTGGTCGCCACATGCATCATCAGTACATTTAAGTTAACCAACTTCTCAGAAATACAGGCCAAATCTAATTCCAATCTTGTCAGAAAATCGCCAGCAGCTCCCAACTCTCTCTTCGTATCTCCATTAGAAGATACCTCGACAACCAAGTCAAGTTTGCTAGATTCAACATCACCAGTTTCAACACCATCTAGGAAAACACTAGAATCATGAACAGCCTCTGCAGCCATGCTGACACCTACTTAGCCTAACTATCCTCAATTCCTGAAAGAACAATGTGACAAAAGAAAAAAGGAAATAAATTAATAGTAATCACAGTTATAAAGAAGGGGTGTAAATGAACAAGTACATCAAACAGTTGCCTTGAGTTAGCAGTAATTAAAAGTTCTCTAGCAATTATCTGCCCAGTCTTCTAGATATAGCAGTAGGATATCCAGCTAAATGCTAGGCTGGTTGAAAATGAGGATAGCACAAGACTATTCAGCAAGATATGAAGATCAATAATATTGGATTCCAAAACTCCCATTTTTTGAAGACTATTTGTGAAGTCATCTTCTCCCTATGGAAATGATGTGAAAACACACTACATGGAGGATGCTCAACAAAAAATGAGAATTCATCAGTTATCAAACTAATAATACACAGAGTGGTAAGTACTAGATGTCCTATTTTAGAGATGATTATTTTCCCTCCCAAGACCCAATAAAAATCCTACAATTTTATTCACCATCTTCTTTTATATCACCTCCAAAATGTTTGGCACGAGATCCCATCAGGAATAGGAACAGTTGAGTCCAGAATAAACACGAATTTCCATGACAATCGATGAGGATGTTTGAAGACTTTCATGCTATATACAAAGTAAATTAAGTGAAGGGAAAATAAAATGAGTTATTATTAGGATTCATGATTAAGACTGGAATATATGATTGAATAACAGATTCATGCTTTTTATTCTCCCATTTCAGGATTGAAATTCATTCACCATCAGAATAAATCTGCCAGCCACTGTGGCGCATCCAAAGCTCATAATAAATTTGAAAACATGTTTAGAATAGCCAACAGAAGGCTATTCATGCGTATTACTATATTTTCAAAGGAAAAGCATATCGGGAAACGAAAAAGGGATGACAAAGAGCTTAGGAGTGGTGTCTAGGTTGATGACCCAGAACAGAATGAGGATATCCAAGTAGGCAAGCGCTAGAGCCAAATCGATGATGTCCATTAGATAATAGAGAACTAAGTTACACACATCTGTGTTGAAATTAGAAATAGAACCTTTCACACACAATCTCAATCTTTGAACAAACTAATCCAAATCCAATGCAATAATCTCCATCCTCCTCAAAATAATTCTCAGCCACTCTAGCTTACGATGACTTACACTCCACACATTGAAACAAGCAACCAAGTCGCATCAACCCCAGTTTCTTCTGAAAGGGTGAAAATTTAAACATGCAGCTATTAATTTATTGCACAACCACAAACAAATACTGTATAGAGGTCTCCACATAAAAACATCCAAATTCATTAAACTACAAAGTGATTACTATCCCATGAAAATATAACTGCAACCACCTACAATCTATACCCATTACCTACTAAATCCTCAAAAATGGAGAGAAAAAACCCAACCATATGAACACGATTCTATCTCGTAACCACATATAAATATATATTATTCAAAACCGAAAAGGGAAACGGTCCGAAAAGAGAAATCCAAGAAAACCCATCACCAGTTTACCCAAAAAAGACAAAAGATAACTCGTAAATTAACGAAATAGACATAAACTCTTCATCATTTTCAGCAGAAGATAACAATCAAATCAATAGAACAAAAGAAAAAAAGAAACGAGTTACGCACATCTACCTACTCTAGACCTGTATCTCTCACGAGAGAAATCGGATGATATAGAGTGTTTCCGTCGCCTGTAACATGGGAAACACTTTTGCTTAATGCGAAAGAACGGTGACTCCCGAAGACAGAAACTAAACCTGAAAATGGTAGGCAAAATAGAAAGTTAACGGAGTGCTTCATTTTCACGCGCCAGAGCTGGCCGACACGTAATAGTTCACTTTCGACACGTGTTCATGCGTATTTGTTTTTCTCCTTGCCATCTCTCTTCTTTTTAATTTTATATATTTTTTGTCATATTTATCCAACAATGAAATGGTCGTTATATTAATTATCGCGTTATATTAAATTTTATCTGTGTATTTATAAATGTGTAAATAAAATTATAATAAAAACAGAGTGTTTAAACCTTTTATATTTTATTAAATTGAAATTATTGTTATCATACTTAATTTGAAAATTTGCAATAAAATGATATTTGAGGAGGTCTGATAAGATGCAGCCTTACCTTTATATAATAGAAAGACTGTTTCTAATAAACCCTTATGCAAATGTAACAACAAAAAAATGATGCAAGTTAAAGAATAAAAAAGTAAAGATAGACACTAAATAATGATATAAATAAAATTACAATAAATATATATATAATAAAATATAAAATATAACTCGATTTTTGATAATAAAATATATTTTAAAATTAAAATACAACTAAATTTATCATTTCTTTACCTTTAGAAAAATACCACATAAAATATTAAATTGATATGTCGCTTATAAAAAGGTGAGCCTTGAATAAGGTTACTCTTTTCATTATTTTAGTTAAAGATTGAAGTTACGAAAAGAGTTTTTTTTGGTGTAAAATATAAAAAGGATTATATATAATTAATGTCTCTCTGCTTACTCTCACATAGAGGAAGACTTATTTATTAGGATTGTTGTCGTTGATAGGTATATAGATTATGAAATATTTAATAAAATACTTGATACAACTAGTATTTTTTATAATATGGTAAGTATTAATTTTACTAAAAATTAATGAAAAGCATGTGCTTATTTAAAGATATATATCATTTCTAATATTAAATAATAATTTTTTAAAAAAATAAGTCCAATTATACAAGCAACATATCTTTTAAAAATTATTTAATTATGTATTATTTATATTTTAAATAAAACTAAATATTACAAATATATTCTTGATAAAAAATTCTAGACCTTATTAAATTTAAGAATTAGATTGAGATAGCAAACATGTATTTTAATTTTTTATTTATAAAACTTTATTAATATATGAATAAGTAATTAATGATAGTTTGATTATTAAAAAAATCTTAAGCTTCTATTCTAATAGAGATTTGATTACTTAGTTTGAATGTATGATTAATTGTGATCAACATGTACTATATTATAATTAATTTAAATATTTTTTATATTTTTCGTTAATAACATTTTATAGACTCTATATCTAGGAACCTTCTTGTGATTAATCACTTTGATTTATGTCTTCAATCAAAATTTTACGTGAAAATTATACAATTTGAGTTATTGGTATTTACACATATCAATTAATTACATATACATCAAAAGGTTAATTAAAAAATCACACATTATATTCAATTTTGTAATATTAATTCAAACTTTAAAAAGTGGTGTTAAAATATTTAAATATTTAAATTTTATAAAAATAATCTAATGTTAAGTTCTTTGTCAATGCCTATGATATGAAGTGTTACATCAGATTAATGTTTTTATTACATGACTCTCACATAAGATAACAAGGTCAAATATGAAATTTGCTGTTTTATTTAACATATTTTTATTTTATTAAATAATAAATTTAATAATCAAATGCTAAAAACATTAATATAACATAATACGTCATGTTGTCAGTATTAACGAAAAACTTAATATCAAATTATTTTTGAAAATATTAATAATTTATTAAAATTTAAACCAATATCGTAAGATTTATTTTTTAAAATTAACTTGCATCAAATTAACGTCAAAATCAATTTAATCATTTATTATTTATTTATAATTGTTCAAAATTAAAATTTTATTTGCCCAAAATTTTCTACGCTACAAGATCGACATAACCTTAGTTTATTGATTAGGCTTGACAATTGAGTCTCGGTTCTGTCCAAAGTCAACGGGTTAAGTTAGAACTGCCAAAGCATGACTCAACCCGACAATAGCCCCACGGTCGACGACAAAACGACTTTGTTTTGAATTTTTTTAAAAAATAAAAAGCCGAGCCCGAGCCAAACTACCCTGTGCCTAATAGCTGGGCCCAACCAAAAACGAAGCCTAATGTAATTGACCCTAAGCCACTAATATTGGAACGTTGTAATCTTCGGCAGCCTTAGATTCATATTTTATATCAAATGAGCGGTTCGTTACAGATGCTTCAACCTTAGCCTCATGTTTATTATACTTATATGTATATGCATAACAATAATAATGCTTTAGAGTTATAGTTTACATCAGGTGGGCAGTTCATTAATCTTAGCCTCATGTTTATTATATAATAATTATTACAATAATCTAATCACGATTCATTAGTTTCTTTAAATAATATTTTTTGAATGCTTTGTTTGATCTGCCCAACCGTGAAAAGGAATATATCATTATTAATCAGCCTTTTATTTTATAATAGTTAAATTTTTAGTTGTTATTTTTTATTAAAATAAACTATTTCATAAATCAATATTTTAATTTTAACGAGTCTTTATTTTCAATCAGCCATTACTTAATTTTAAAATAAATATAATAAGTACATATTTAAATAAACCATTTAGTAAATTAATAAAGTAATAAGTTTGATATAATTAATATTTTAAATTTTATTGTATTTAATGATTTCTCTAAATTGACGAAAAATTATAAGTTTTAATTAGTTCCAAATTAAAATAATAAACAACATAACATTAATAATAACAACAATAACAATATCTAATACAAATCTTGCTAACAGGTAAGATGTGAAGAGGTTTAATAGTACATAATTTTACTTATAATTAATAGAGAGATTGTAACATTAATATTAATAATAAAAATAATAAATTTTAAAAATGAAAAGAGTTATTATAAAAAAGTCGAGGACTACTTTGAATTATTGTATATGCATCCGTAAATATAATAGGATCAAATCCTCTATACCTGTAATCCTGTGTCAACTCTGTTCCATACAATTCATCTACACAAATATATGGGAGAAAAATAAGTGGATAGAATCGTGGGGAACAAAGTTGACACAGAGTCAAGAGTATAAAAAGTCTTGTCTCAAATATAATTGCCATAAATATGAAAAAAATAATGAAACTTTTTGGGGCACGGAGTCGCTGTGCTAATTAATGGATGATCCTAATTTTCAGGGCACAAGGTGGCACTGAAAATTGGGTACAACATATTTGATCATACTTTTTAGAAAGACAAAATTTTCTGTATCCATAATTATGTGTCTAACTCTATTCTACACAATTTCATCTACCCGTTTCTCTAAATCCTATATATTTATATGGACAAGATTGTATAGGAAAAAGTTGGTAAAAGATTATGTTACAGAAAATCTGATTCGTTTTTGGAGTAGAAATTGTATAGATTATGAAAAGTCTCCACCTGAGTCATCAACACTTATCTATCTGTCGTTTTGCGTTTAGTTTCTTGTCGTGTCATAAAACAAGAATTGACCAAAATTGTAATCAATCAATCAATCAATCAATCAATCATAATACAAAGTTCACGTCACTACTTGTTCATCGTTATTGTTAAAAAGTATGAAAATGATGGCCGAGTAGCCATGAAGGGAACACCACTTGATCGACCCCGAGGGCCGAGACCCCGAGGCCCCAAAGGCCAATTAGTTTTTTTTTTATATTTAAGATAAACCAAAGGCCAATTAGTTATTCGGCTCTTTCATTTTACCATTTATATATATTAGGTTCCCCTAATTGATCCGGCTTGGCCTAATTCAAAATCTAAGAAGTTCGACTCGAGCTGATAAAGTTTTGGACCAGATTTAAACTCGAGCTGTCTGATTTGATACTTAAATTTTTTTGAATAAAATAATATTATTTTAAGTAAAATGATATTATTTTAAATTTAAAAAAGTTATCAAACTTTAAACCGAGTACATGTTGAATAAAAATTTTGGTCGTTTAAGTATTTTATAAATTATATATTTTGAAATAAATAAGCTAATAAATCAACTAATCTATGAGGTTTTATATGTTTTATTATTAATCAATATTTCTCTTTTAAATTTGAGATGGGTTATAATTGTTTTTACTAACATTTATTTGTTAGACATTTTTGTCCCTAGGGACAATTTTATCTTTTTTCCTATTAAGTGGACAACTATTAATTATAATTTTGGCTTTTAATAAATTATCTGTTAAATTACGTAATTTGGTCAAATTAAAGGTAATAAAGTAGCTCAATAAATGATCTAACTTAGTAGGTCTAAGTTCGGATAAAAAATGGATCTCTTTTAGTAGACTTGGTTCATATCAACCTTGTGATGAGGAAGTTCGATATGAAAGCTATATAAAAGTTAATGTCTCATGCGGTTACTCATATCAGTAGTAAGTATACAGTTCTCTAACCTGTTAAGAGAGCTTACGTATTGAGGAAAATATAAAAAGACCTAAATTGAGTATCGGTAAACAACTTCCTCAACTATCCCGGGAGGATCGGAGCTCGTTTCGGCATTAAAAACTGTTTCGAAACTCGGAATGGAACTGAAATCAAGTATTTCACATTTTCGTCGTTTTTACCATTTCATGTATGATCCTGGGTACGTAACGAGCTTTGTGCTAAGTATTACATTACTTGGATGCAAATAAAATAAAAGCACGAGTAGTATAATTTTATAAAGTAACATATGTTTTGTGACATTAAACAAAATATGAGAATAATAGCTACTCCGAAAATATAATATAAGATGAATATGACCCTAACTCCTAAGAATTTGATAATTAAATATTAAAATATTATATTTGTACAAAAAAAGTTAAATATAAGTTAATAATTTGATTATTAGATTAACTATGCATTACGGGCTTATCGTTGACTGCAATTTTTAATTAATTAATATTTTAATGTTTGTATTAAATATGCACAATATTTAAAACAAATTTGATTCAAATAAAATATTATATTTATAAATAATATATGAGCTTTATTTTGAAAATTTATAATAAACTCAATTTTGATAACCTGTATGTGGTCATGTGTTACACGTGGATGGTTGTCACTAGACAGAACACACATCACTATCCTCACAAAAGTTTCCGACACCAATCAGATTTTGTCCTCGTATTAATAAATTATTTGAATTTTTAATTAATATTTAATATTTTAAATATTTTAGTTAATAGTCTAAATTTAAAAATAAGATAACTCTATTTTAAAATATATATATTTTATAAATATTTAAATAATTTAATGAAATAATATTAATATGTTTGTAAAACCAACTGTTTTATGTTTACTTCGTATTATTTTACTATTTTAATGAGCTTAATTATTAAAAAAAATCAAACTTTGTTCAATTTTATAATTATAACCTGAATTAAAAAAAAGACAATAAAATGTTCAAAATTTTAAGTTTTTTTTCAATTCTAACCTGAGTCTCTCTATTAAATTTTCTAACTTGACTTATTACTTGTTTCAAAAATTTTAACTATTAATACACGTCAGTCAAATTTAACACAAAAAATAAAGATTAATAAAAAGACGTCGTTTAATCACATAATCAAAAAAATAATATTGTCATTAAAAATGAAATTTGCGATATCAAAATGAAGAGTTTGTTAGCGTTGTGATGCGAGAGTAGCTTGAGATATTGGGAGACCAAATTGAAAATTGAAAAATGAAGGGTGAAGGTGAGGAGAATAAACTGGAAATGAAAGGTGAGAAGATTGGAGTAGTGTAAACTAATTTAGGAATTTTATTTTTAAACAATGACATTGTTTTCGTTATGTAATTAAATGACGTCATTTCATTAATCTTTATTTGTTGTGTTAATTTTGAATTACGTGTATTAGTAGTTAGAGTTTCTAAAACACATGACAAATTACGTCAGCAAACTTAACAAAAAGACTAGCGCAGGTTATAATTGAAAAAATTAAAAGTTTGAACATTTTATCGTCATTTTTTAAAGTTCGGGTTATAGTTGCAAAATTGAGTAAAGATGAGGCATTTTTGATAATTAACCCATTTTCATATGTGTGTAAATATTATATATTTTTTACTTTATTTATTTTTCATATGAGTCTAT
>JANKOE010000001.1:47729804-47740196 GCA_026284465.1 Erythroxylum citrifolium | reverse complement strand
GAAGACAAAGAAACAAGGAGAATTAAGGCTTTGGAAAATGAAAGCTCGAGCTTTTAGCCATGGAAGCTTTGGTGTGGTGCGCGTAACAGAGAGGAAGGATCTAAGCGGTGAAGACTCTGCTCTTGTTCTTCGTCTCTTGAAGTCGATTGCTCCAAAACGGCATGTCGTTTTGGTGGTGTAAGCCTAGAGTAAACAAAACTAAAAAGATTTGCCATTTGGCTTAGCTGTTTCCAACTTGGATTCTGCTCATGAATTAAAATAAATGTTCAAAATATCAAATAATTTTGATTTATTTATAATATTGAATTTTTTATATATAAAAATTTGTAAATAATACCTTTTAAAAAAGACGAAATTAAGACAAATTAAATTAATTAATAGGATAAAAAGACTTATGTATATAATATGTATCAGATTTATTTTAGGATGAATTTATATTTTAAAACTCAAATATCATATTTAAAACTCAAATCATATATTTAAAATTATTTATAAATAATTGTATGATTTTATTTGAATATATTTAAATATATTAAAAATTAATTTCAACATTTTAAATAAATTTATTGATGGATTAATTGTTTAAAATTAAATAATAACTTTTTAAATTTTTGTTAATAATTTTATCCGCTTCTATTCATTATGAAAAAATATATTACATTATTTATTTGTTTTATTATTTATTAAATACTTGTTCAATAAACCATTTGGAGTATTTATTATTTTGTTAATAATGTTAATGTTAATAATGAGTTGGGTCATGTTTTTTATTCGAACGTAAATAGAATTTACTGGTAATATTTTATATAAAATAAAATTAAAAAAGTTATTTTAAATTCAAACACATCTCATAGCACCTTCATCTTCATCCAGGTTTCCAAATTTCCAAGAAAATGCCCACTGGAAAATAACTCAGAGACCACCAAAGTGAAAGTTGGTATGACAGTAACAAGAACACCTTTGTTATACAAACCTAAAAATGAAGTTAATAATGGAGGTTCATTTCATGAATCTGTCTTCAACTTATCTTTCACGATCGTTGGTTCTGGAGTCATGAGCTTACCTGCAACTATGAAGATCCTTGATGTGGTTTTTGGTACTGTGTTGATTATAGTTGCTGCATGATTTGCAGAGGTATCCATTGATATGCTCTTCAGGTTTAGCAAGCCAGGCTCGTCGTTCTCTTACGGATAACTCATGTCTCAGGCTTTTGGAACCACCGGTAGGATCATGGTTCAGGCTAGTGTTGTTATAAACAACGTCGGTGGGCTCATCATGAAGGCAAAAACAAAAGAAGATCCCGTAACCTTTCTGAGATTTCATTTCCTTGGACTTATTTACTGACACTTAGTTTTTATTTTTATTTTATTTTTACTTTAATCATCACAATGGGACGTTGGTAAATATATTATAGATTTTATTTTTCAAGATGTAAAAATATTTATTTTCATTTTTATTTTAACTGAAAAATTCAGAAAATTGTTATAAATAATTAAATATACAAGGTTTTCTTGTAGTTTTTTAATTTTTAAACCCAAACCTTATTTAAATCTGTGCAAAAAGCAAAAAAAAAAAAAAAATTTATTAATTTTAAAGTTCATTAAATGCAAGTGTATAATCATGTTAACAAATTGTTTTTAGTAAAATTCAACTAATTTAATTAAATTCTTTTTAAAGTTGTTTTAATTGAATTTTAATTCACAATTTATCAGGATAAATTATGAATAAATTTATATAAACAAAAATAATATGAAAAGATATTTATCTTATTTTTATTTTAACTGAAAACTCAGTAAGCTAGTTGAGTTTTGAATTAGTTTATAAAATTTTTGGAACACCTTCTACAAAATTTGTAATATACAGATTTTTCTGTAATTATTTATTGTTTATGTTAAAAATTGATATGTTTAAAAACTTATATAAATATATGAAAAAATTTTAAAATTTATTTATAATAATTTTATTGAATTTAAGGTTCAGTATAGGTTTAAGTCAAAATAATAAAATTTATTTAAATATGTGCAAATCACCTAAAAATTATTTATAATAATTTTATTAAATTTAAGATTGAATAAATGTGGAGGTCATAATAATAAATTGTTTTCTATTAAACTTTATTTTGTTTAATTAGATTGCTATCCAGTTATTTTAATTAAAATTAAAATTTCAATTAATTAATAAATGTTTAGTAAAAAAAATTATAACATTTAGCTAAATATAATAGTTAAATAATCTCATTTATACGTAAATAGTTAATTAATCTCAAATTATTATACGATTAGCCGATTTTCTTTGATATTCTTCCGTTCCTAAATCTTTGGAACATTTGCAGTATAAACAGTCTTCCCAAGATGCGAGGAATTGCAACAACTGCCGTTGAATTCAATGTTTAATTTTAATATTAAATATATTATAATCTATTTAATTTAATTAATACTCAATTTAACAATTAAATTAATAATTGTATTATTATTATTATTATCTTTTTGTTACATAAAATAAGTATAGTTTGTTTGATGTAAATTTAAAATAAATTACTTAATAAATTAATAATTAGAATTAGATTAACGGTTTTTCATAAATAATTATTAAAATCCTTGATACTAGTTTAACTAATACTTCATAATATTTAAAAGTGACGATTAATTGAATTTAAAATTTAAACCAATTAATATAAATATTTATTTTATTTTTAATTATATTAAGATTAAATCAAACTTAATTAAATTTTAAACTTGAATTGGATTACTTTAGTGTATATATTCAAGTAAAATTAAAAAATCAAATTAAAAATTTTCAAACCAACACTCACATTTAACTAATTTTAAGTTTGAATTGGATTAGTTTAGTGTGTATATATATGCAAGTAAAATAAATAAATTAAATTCAAACCAACACTCAAACTTAACTATATTTAAATATTTAAAATTGAATTCAAACCAAATTCCTACTATTTGACATACTCAAGCGCTCGTTAGTAATTTAGTTTGTCCCAACTGTCTCACTCCACAGTTCTTGGGTACTCTTGATGAAGGCCAAACATGCCAACTTTATTACCTTAAAAGAACGACAAAATCGATGGTTTAACTGGGTATGTTTCCATGTCTCTAGATCTAAAACCTGAATCTTTCAAAACCCACATGTACATTGCAAGCCTTTAGATGATTAACCCAATAATTATTGCAAAGGAACATGAGATAGATAGTAATTTGATAGATTCTTACTTGCAGTTCATGTCTAAAATAACGGAAAGTGTCAGCTTACGAGGTTTTCATGTTTGGACCCTATTGTAGTGATATTAGGTTGAACTCATCTTAACTGACCACAAAGTTGGTAAACAGAGTCCTAATCTCATACCAACTGCACTTACTGAGGTAATGATTCGACTTCCAATTCAGGGTTTGAGCAGTCCTGTTATGAAAGCAATCCACAAAACCAAATGTCCAAACAATGAGTATACATGATGAATAAGACGCGAAGATAAAGCACCCATTAAAAAAAAAAGCATTTGAAGATCAATGTCTACTGTATAAGGCTTTTAAATTTGAACATTTCACTCTATGCAGAGAAAAATGAATCAATCATAAAGAAAATAAATTGTATTATCAAATTATCTATTAATCTTGACGGTACATACACATACTCAAATTTAGTAAAAAATTATAAATCGAATGTAATTTTTCGATTGAATAATTGTATCAAAATTTGATAATATTTTAATATGCTTTTAAAAAAGAATTAGATATCACAAGTGAATTTATCTGAATTACTCGGCTGGCTTTCGTTGTCAACATTTCTGTCTCCTTTTGCGTTTTTTCCTTCTCCCCTTTGCCGTTTTGATTCTTTCCCTATATTTGCTACAAATAGTAATAGCAAAACAAGCCCATTCTGTGTTAACCAAGCTTTGGACTTTGTGTTAAACTGCTTTTCTTAATTTAACTTGAGGCCTATCTCAAGTTATATGATCCATTCTAGTACAAAGTTAGAAAATTTTTATATAAAACAATATTATTTTTATTTTTTTAAAAAAAATTTAACTAAGCCTGAAGGCCCCGAACACAAAATTCTTCAAGCTTTAATTACCAAAAAAAAATTCTTCAAGCTTTAGTCCAGTATGATCCATTATCATCCTTGAATTTAAAAATTGCAATTCATGCATATATATTATATACATCATTCAAAAGCTGGACAAAGCGTTCCACTGTCTACAAATTGTCGGCCACCTTCTTCAACGGAGGATATTTTCTATGAGAAAAAAGAAGGAAAAAGAAAAAGCTTATATAGCTTTTACTTTTACTTTAGGAAGCTACTTGGAAGGCAAATTTGAGTATACATCATGTATCTATCAATCATATCATTAATCACAAATATATAACTAATCAATTTAATTAAAGGGTGGTTATAAAATTATACAAGTTGGTACCACCTTTTCTTATAGGAATTTAGGAAGCTTCATTGGATATATTATTATTATTATTATGTATATATGTGTGTATCATACAACACCACCAAATTACTTACGTATCATAAACACATAGACTTTGTTTGGCAATCGGCAAATTATAAGTGTTAGCTGATTCTATTAACAGTTAGCTAACAGTTGATTCTATTAACTGATTTGACCAACAGATAATATTAATTGTTTACTAAAAATATTTGGTAAATTTAGTTATTTAGTATTAGTTGTTTAAATGTAAAATGACTTATGAAGGTATGACTTAGAAAAATAATTTATAAGATCGTGATTAGATATTTAATTTTACAAAAATTAAGTTTTTTACTCTAATAAAAAACATAGAACATTGTTAATAATTTTGTCACCATAGCATTTTTTTTATTTTTGTAATCAGAAAACTTATTTCATTAATAAAAAATGTTGACACTAGCATAATACATACTCCTAAGTTTTGTAATTAAAAAACTTACTTTATTGTAAAAAAAAATTCACCGCAAAATATATGCATGATTTTTAATTTAAACTATCCATAATATCACTATAGCATAATTATAATAATTTAAAAATTATGAAATGAGTGTATAATTGGTATTTTAACTATTAATTTTTTGGCTGAATGGAGTTTTTCTAAAATAAATTTTTGGGAGTTAAATAAGTTAACTAATCAGTTATTCACCAAATACATTTATTAGTTTTTTAAGATGGTCAAACTATTAACTTGCGTAAATTAGCTAAAAATAGATGATAAACTATTTGCCAAAATAGCCTATAAATCAGCAACTTAAAATTATTTAAAGATGTAAAGATTAACAACTTCCCATAAAATAAATAAAAAAAGTAAAGAAACAAAACATGTGAACATTCCTACGTCATCCAAATTCCTACGTTATCCATTTTTCATTTCGGACGAAGCTAACATGCTACATAGTGCTACATAGAAATGTCTTGTCACCGTATCAAAAGCTATCTTTGCCTCATATTCAAGTAATCAAATCAAGGAGTCTTAATAATTATTACAACTTAAATTGAAATTTGGATAAATCACATGAATAAGATATTAATTAATTGCGTGTAATAATTATTCTATTTTAAGTAATTTAGGGTCTAACTCTTTCTTAAATTGTTAAAAGGACTTTTTAATTTAATTTAATTTAATTTAATTTAATTATTATTATAGTCTAATTGTCGGCAAGATTTTCACGAAGATGTTGTAAACTTATCTATCAATTTTATATAGAGGTGTAACTCATAATTATTACTTGTGTGGATTCTTTGCAAAACTGGCTCAACTGAACGCGAATTGGTTTAAAGAAACCTGCTCTGCTGGAGACCCCCTTTTCTCTTTCTTTCTTTCTTTCTTTACCCTTCTTCTGCCCTTTCAAAAGCATCCGATCCTTCAAAGTTATGAGCCTCCTAAACCAGACGCTCACATGCAAGGAATGATTGCAGGTCAAGTTGCATTTGCATGTGGTTGGAAATTTCGATGAGACTGCTGGAAAAATTGGAGTGGTGGGTTGTCTACTCCACTTTTTCTCTTTCTTTCTTTACGCTGCTTCTGTCTTCTCAAAAGCATCTGCACCGACAAAGTTTCCTAAACCAGATCACATCCGACATGTAAAAGGGGAAGATATTACTGTCTTTTAAACTTTGAAATTTCCAAGTCAAGTTGAATGTGGTTGGAAATTTCGATGAGATTGCTGGAAAAATTGGAGAGGGGGGACCTAGACTGTAATTATGTAGACTTTAGGAAGCCATTCGGTCTCGGGAGTAATGCCATGAACACCTAACCATTATTGATCAAATTTAATATTGGGTATCATTTTTTGTAATTTTTACACTTATATAATAATTTTAAAATTATTTTAAAATTTTAAAATTATCTTTTGATATATTATATGGTATAAAATTTATATCAACTTAGTTTCAAAATTTTAAAATAATAAAAATTTATTTATTTTTTATAATATTTATTTTCACATATTTCACATATAAATAATAACCGTAATTATTACGTAAAGAAAATTTTTATAGTTAATTTATATTATTAATATAATCAAAATAATATTAAATATAAGAATCTAAATCATATAAATTAAAATATATTCGTTAATAAAATAATAATTACAATTAGATTAAAAATAATATAGATACTATTAAAATTTTTTATTATAATAATTTTTAATTTTAACAAATGTTTTAAAAATCGGGTTGAAAATCGAATCGATTGAAAGAAAGGTTTAAGATTTAGATGTTCAACCGGTAGTGAACCGCTATAAAATCGGTATATAATAAATAAGAAGTAAAACTTATTAAAATAAGTAAAAATAAAATATTTTATTTAAATAAAAATATTCTAATATCTATTATTATAATATAATAAATTAATAATAAATAAATGTGAGTTAAATATAAATATTAAAATAATAATTAAAATTAAAATTATATTTTTGAAGATCGTCAAAATGCAACAGTAAGGTTATTCTCTTAGCCGATGCACACTCTTTTTACCATCACCGTGCGAATTCTTGAGGTCTAACAATTAGGGATCAGAACTGACCAATCATCTTTGTATAATTATACCAGCTAACGAGATCTATAATATAAGACTTTTTGATATATAAAACCCTTGTAAAGAGACAATTGCAGAGTACACTAGTTTTTGTGTATGATTATAACTGCATTATTCAAGAATTCACCACAATTTCATGATTAAAATATTTAATAAAACTTTTTATATGTGAAAATTCAAAAACTAAATAAATATATATATATATATATATATATATATATATACACACACATACATAAATTCGAAAACGATAAAATGAAACCTAATTAATATTTCTTTAAAAGTTTAAAATTAAAAATTAAACAATAAAAAATTAATGCAATTTATATAATTATAACTTGAACAACAAACAATTCTATATTTTTTTATATGATTACTTATCGTTCATTTATTAAATTTTTGTATTGATGGAATAATAATTAAAAATTATGTATAATAATTAATACTTGTAGATATTTTAAGTCAAGACATAAATTTCTCTTATATAATGTACCACTTCGTTTCCAAAATAAATATTACGAAAATTCAAAATAATATTGAAGTCAATCTAATTCAATAACAAATTTTCTTATATATATTTAATAACATATTTCACACATCAAACATATGTGAAGAGGTGATATTAAGTTGTGATGTTATCACATTAACTAAAAATAATATATCTATATATAATTTATTTTGAGAATAAGTCACGCTCTTTGAAAAATATCGAGATTACCGAAATTTAACATTTATTTTCGTGGTTGAAAAATAAACACATTCACAATGTTATAGTGGAATCGGACTGTTTACAGGCGGTTCAAGCAATCACGTTGCAATGTTTCGGAGATTGGAATGTTGGCTTTCGATTGCCATACACTTCAGCAACACTTCCTCCATTTGTTTTTCCAATGGACGCGTCGGATTGCCAATAAGGCGGCTCATCCCTAGCAAAGGTAGCCTTATTACATGCAAACTTCCATCAATGAGATACTATCCCTTCTTGTTTAAGTGCTATTTTATGTTTCGAACAATGTGGTTGTGGTGACTCTGATAGAGAAAGTCTCGTAGGATTTGGGTATAATGGGTAAGCATGTTGGCTTGGGTTAGTTCTTTACCTTTCTTTATCGTTGATATTTTTGTTATTTCGTCAAAAAAAAAAGGTCGAATAAAAGGTTTTAAAAATCGGACCGAACCGTTTAATTCTATCGAAAAAAGTTCGAACCAGTTAGTTTTTTTATATAGAGATTATTAGGTAAAGCCGAACCGGATCACTAACTGGTTCAAATAGTCCGATCCGATTTTTAAAATCTTGATTTAAAAAATAGAAATATCATTATCATAATTATAATTATATATTGAAAAGGTAACTCTTTTCATCTTACTTATATTTTACCAATAAATTAATTAACTATATATTAAATTTTATTCAATAATTTAAATATTACAATATACAATTTATTTGAATTTTATATAATTTTAAAAATATAAAAATAAAAAATCAATATTTATAAATCTATAAAGTTAAAATTAAAAAATAATGAAAATTTTTAAGTAAATTTAGATTATTAATATAATCAAGTAGATGCTAAATATAAGAATTTAAACCATATAAATTAAAATATGTTCGTTAACAAAAAATAAAAATTACAAAAGTCAAAAACTAATAACCCTAATGTACAAAGCTTCTCTCTTTGTAAAGATTAAGAGAGGGACATTAATTCAATGTAGTTTTTCTTTTTTATTTTTACAAAAAATAATAATTACAATTGAATTAAAAGTGACAAAGAAACTGTTAAAAATTATTATAATAATTCTTAATTCTTAATTTTAATAATAAAATAATATTATCAATATTTTAATTATAAATTAACAAGATAGATGATCTTAATTATATTTTATAAATTAATATATTAAATTTTATTTAATAATTTAAATTTTAAGATACATAATTTATTTTAAAATTTACAAAAATTTAAATATATATATAAATAATGAAAAGAAACTCATATCTATGAGCCTATAAAAACAGGATTAAGAGAGCAACTCTGCCTTGGGGCGCGGCGGGGAGGTTTTAAGAGTTATCTTCTCCCAAAACAGTACTCCAGATAGGACTAGTTGTTATATTAAAAAGATTAAAGTTGTATCACTAAAATGATTTTTAGGTTATAATTAAATAAATATAATTCTAAAAATAAATTAATAATTGAAATTAAATTAATGGTTGCTTTTAAAAATAAATTAATAATTAAAATTAAATTAACGGCTCTTCTTAAACAACTATTAAGATCAATTAACAACAATTTAAGTAATACTTTATAATATTTAGAAGTGACAATTAATTGAGTTTAAAATTTAATCTTTAGTTTAAATTTAATTAATATAAATAATTTATTTTATAGATATATTAAAAGCTAACTTAATTCAATTTTTAATAATTAAAATTTAAGTTTAAATTGGACTAGCTTAATTAAACTTTATTACGTGGCATTCATTGTTCTCAATTTGATTGCAACACAAACATGTATATGACAGGCTTACACCCAAGAAAAGATAAGTTTCAAATCTAAATCACACATACACTTGCCATGTGACGGAAACCTATTGTTATATATTTCAAACTGAGACTCTCACTTGTTATATGATATAATGATATTAAGACTTCTTTTTATTTAAAAATAAAAAATATCATATTAAACTTTTTGTGATCTCCATCAAAACAGACAGAGAAAAAACTTTTTGTGCTTGAACTTGATTAAATAGACGGTTGACCTGTTAACTTGGACTATTAAAATCGTATGATCCCGTTTATTGAATATGAGTCTTTTTTGATCGAACATTTTATTATGTATACGAGAGGAAAGATACAAAACATTTTATTATGTATAATGATCTCAACTATTTATTTATTTAAAATATTATAAAAATTTTGTCAAAAAGATCCTATTTGGAAGCCAAGTTCAAAATGTGATATATCTATATATATACATACAACAATGCCACCTTACTAAACACAATTTATCGAAACCATCAACTTGCTTTCTTTGTTGTTGTTTTAGATCAAAATTTTCCTTCCAACTAGCAAAGAATTATGGCTGAAGCGCTCGTAGCAGGAGCATTTCTCGGTGGTTTCTTTAACGTGTTGATTGATAGGCTTGCTTCTCCGAAGGTTGTAGACTTTTTCAAGGGAAGGAAGCTTAACAGTAAGTTGCTGGATGAGTTGGAGACAACGATGATAGCTGTTGGACGACTTCTTGGTGATGCAGAGGAGAAGCATATTACTGAGTATCATGTGAGGAAGTGGCTTGATAAGCTCAGAGATGCTTTCTACGAAGCTGATGACTTGTTGGATGAGATTGCTTATGCAGCTCTGAGCTCGGAGATGGAA
>JANKOE010000001.1:47709250-47726547 GCA_026284465.1 Erythroxylum citrifolium | reverse complement strand
GACGAATACGTCCAGCAAATTGAATCGATTGAGCAGCAAGTCACTGAATTCGAGGCTGTGATTTCAGTTCTTGATCGCTACGTCTCTATGTTGGAATCCAAAGTTCAGTCTGGCCTCCAACACCCTCACCATCAACATCACCACTCTGTATAAGATCAATCCCAATTAGGTGAACCGACGACTTCAATTCCAATTAAATATTTGTTTTTTTATATGTATGCTCCATTGGTGGTGTAAATTTAAGAATTTGGGAACAGTATGGTTCTGTCGGAGTATTCCCAATGTTTCAGTAACAATCTGAAGATTACTCCGATTATGAAATACTACACTTTAGGGTTTCTTTATGCAGAAAGGAGTTCCATTATTGTTTGTAAAACAATTTCAACTCTGGTTAAAACTACCAAATTCAATTCTGAGATTCAGCTTTTTATCACAACTCGTTAAAACCCAAATGAAGCTTCTCTGAAAGAAATCCGGGGCAGAAAGCACTCAACTTTATTACAAATCGTTAAGCAGACTCAATGGAGTCGTCCTGTTGTTTAACATCCATGTACTGTTGGTGAGTAATTCTAACATTCATTTAATTATGTGTTTTTCTGGACTATTACACAATTACAGGCTATTTAGCATAAATTCTTATATATGTCCAGAGAAGATATACACAGCAGGCCTTAAGCCACAAGAGCTTCCCCTAAGAGTATGCAAGTGAAGGTACAAACAATTTTAAGTACTGAATCGCTGTATGAGAACAGCTACTCTGGAAAATCTCAGAGCACCCCCCTTTCCTGACCGGCACTATGTAGGGGTGTTTGAGAAACCGGTAACCAGCTATTTCACATGAATCTTGGAAACAGAATGCCAATAAGCTGAATCATAGCTTCACTGCCCCGGAGAAGATTGTCTCTAGACATGAACGGACCCTCTGAACTGAAACTCATATCCACCTTGAATGGCATTCAAACGTATTGTAAATTCCAAATGATGTCAAAGCAGCAGCATACATCTCGAAGAACTCTTGATGCTCATGAACATCGTTTGCGAATATGTACAGCCCAACTAGGGCTCTCTAGGTAGCTGGAACTCAAGTCACAGTTTTTCATACTCCGGTTGGACTAAGAGAGAAACACTTGTACAAGAGCATAGGGTATGCAAGGGTTACTAGAGTGGAAGCTCCTGCATATAATCAGTTAAAGAAGTAGGGTGACTCCAACACATCCCTTAAGTCGAAATCTCCCCGATCAGGCAGTGGAGGGAAAGATAACTTGGGGAAAGACTGCTCAAAGCTCTCCAACAACTGCAGAGAGTAAAAACAGTGGACTGATGACTTTCATGAAACAATAAGAGGGACGAATCATGCCTTATATTCGAACTTGCATACCTTCTGAACAGAAGAAACGTAAAGATGTAACACTTCAATCCTAGTTTACCATCCTAATGTAACACTCCAATGTAAAAGCAGCTTTGAACAAAAACAGCAATCAAAGGGCTCTATAATTTACTGTATGGAAACCAAACTTACATTCTCCAGAATTGGCGTTTCGTAGAGTTCAACAAACTTTTCTCTAAGTATCCTGTTCATTTCATCCACATCACATGCATGTGTCCAATATGAATCATGAACTCCTGCAATCAAATCCCATGACACCATAACTTCAATAATGAAGCAAGGGTAATTACTAATTGCAAACCGACAAAGAGAAAAACAGCTAAAACGAACCTGCAAAGTTTAAGCCTGCCGATTTGCAGGCCACTGCAGTCATCATCATATGAGAACCATCAAGGGAATGAACAAAATTTGGTGGGAAAGCTGTCCTCTGTCGCTTGACCATGACCTGCATCAATAAAATAAGCAGCAAATTCGGCATTCTTGAAGATCAATATTGATGAAAACCAGCTGAAATCTTAACAATGTCACACTGAAGAAATGATTTCAATATTGATACCCTATCTTGCTAAATAAGAGTTGTCTTTATAACAATTCCATCCGTAGAAAGTTTCCAATTGCCCAAATCCTTCCAATTGGAACTCAACCAAGAAAAACCGTGGTGCACCTAGGTCAAGGCCTAGCATTACTCGGTTCACTAGAAGCTGTAAAAACATAGCTACCCTAATTTCTAGAAACAAATTGATAAATCTACTAATTCTTGTGTAAAATTAGATACTAAATTTTGACTACCACAAGTGCGTACCCAAGCATTATAACAAAAATTTGCTCCTTAGGCCCCACGTTCTTCACATTCGACAAACTAGGCATTGCTTACAGCCAAATTTACAGGATAACTCCGTAAAGAAACCAAAGTAAAAAATAGGTACACTACCTTATCAGTTTCTCGTTGCAGTGTCAAAACCTGCAGAGAAGTTTTAATCTGCAAGAAATAGTGCAAATAAGTTATATTACGTGAGATGGCCCCTCAGACAGCATCAATAACCAAGTGTGATCTCTATATGTTTTACAAAGCTAACCAGGTGCTTTCCTAATTTGCGGTAAGGCTGCACAACTGGAAGTCCAAGCGGAGTTTTCCACCTCACCGGCTCATTTTCAGAAGCAATAATCTGGCAATGTCCCAAATAATCTAGCCATCAGTAATATGAATGCCAAGCAATGTAATCAAGAATGTCAAGCTCCTTAGCTACCAAGCGTGAAAAAGGATAAAAGAAAATATAAACTAAACAACCGAGTACGAGATACACACCTTGGCACATTCCCCAAGCCAGTTCATGATGCTTCGAGCAGCTTCAAACATCTCGCCCAAGGCTGTCAAGGTAACCTGCTCAACCAATTAAACACTAATAACTAAAAGCAAGCACACCTGATCCCTTGACATAAACGAGAATAAAATCTACCTTTGCAGCATAGCAAGAAGCAGTAAAAATATCTGATTCATCAGCAAAGGCACCACGTTCTTTTAACCTTCTCTTGATTTGGTCTCTCGCACCAATGTAAGTGACGCCGTATACAGATGTCATTACTGTCTGTTTAACCAATTTCCGATCCACCTACAATGTGCCAAGAGACAATGTCAACTATTTATTGGAGCTTGAAGGAATAATCAATTTCTACCAGGGAAAGGTACGATGACAAGCACATAAATGAGGCAGCTACTAAACTCTTCACTAGGACAAAAAATGGCACATATTATATGTACAATGTTCAACTATGCTAAATAAATATGACCAAGAAGAAGAATTGTAGCAGAAAATGTAATGATCAGGAATAAACTTAGAAAAAATAAAACCTGATTAACCAACATCCTGGCTCGAAGTGCGTCAGGGAAAACTGCAGGATCTTTCTCAGCGTCTCTCCGCATGATATCAAGCACTCTGCAATGAAGTACATTATTCAACAAAATTTCTAGAAAAAGTCAAAGCTAATGGACATAAAGATAATGTAAGCAACATAGCTTAAAAATAACTGCATATAGTTATAGGCTAAGACCATTCTTGCTTGATATACAAGACAATCTAAACAACAACACACAATATTCTCCTTGCAGTGACACCATAGAATTTTGGTCTATAGATGTGAATGTCACTATAAGCTTTGACTCAATAATATATCCTGATGTTAGAAAAAGCTTTCCCTGTAGCTTCAAGGTTTTACTCTATTAATCATGATTAACCAACTTACCTAGCAGCTATTCCTGAGTAGACATCAGCAGGCTTCTCTCCTGCAACAAGATTAACAGCGGCAGCTCCCAACTGAAAAAGATTTCAATCTTATAAGAACCTAGTCATTTAAAAGAAAGCAACCCCAGTTCTTTCCTGAGGGGCCAAAACAAAATGTTCAGAACAATATGCTTTACATGTAATAGCTTGAATTCAAGATAGTATCAGAATGTTACAAAAAGCCAAATCGGTGAGATAGATTGAACGTCTGATTTTGTGATTTGATTTCCAGATAATGCCAGTACCCGGTCTCTACCAAGAGCAGCATAATGTTGTAGGCCATTGCACGAACCATCCTACAGAAACCACAGTGAAAGAGAAGTAAAATCAGAGCAGGTTTTGAATCAAAACAAAAGGAAAAGGTAGGTGTCATATTTGTCAGCATGCTGATAGACCCATAGTGATATATAACATAAAGTGACAGAGAAGGTAGAAGGGATTACTAGTATTCAGCAGTACAAAAACAAAACTAAACCTAAACACGAGCAAATTGCAAGTATAAATAGCCATCAATCTCGTAAAATAAAAACTTTCAAAAAGAAACAGCAAGGAGAAAAAAAAGCAAGCACATTGGCCACAGCATTTCTGAAAGATGAGACCTTGACATAGATTTTTACCCACCTACATAAAGGTTTTAAAGCTTTTCTGCAGTCTTCAAGATATCTCCATACCAAGTATATCAGGATACAAAGTAATAGCTCCAGTCCTAATCCTTACTCTAGAAACCCCCTCACTGTACTTAGACTAGTTATATCTGAACTGATAATGATCTAATGGACAAATTGAAAACCAAAAAAAGGCCTTCCAGAAAAGGAAGTAGAGAAAAGCCTTGCACAACCAAATAGTTGCATCCTTTTGTTTGTGTTTGTGCATATAGAATCGTGATTCTTCTCTTTCGCTCATCATCCTACACCAAGAACCCTATACCACCTCCACATGGTGAAAAGACAATCCGAACTAGCTGGGTGCCACAGCTCTTCCCATCGAAAGATGTCCACAAAGACTTCATACAAGCAAAATCCAACCAGTTATGTAGGATGGACAGAATACTAGTTCTTGATATAAACAAACAGATCACTAACTAGAATAATAGGTTTAAAATTCACTCTTAGATTTTGTAAGAAGACTTGGGAAGCATGCATAAATCTAAGATCACTCTTGGAAAGAAATTCAGTTCTTGGTATGAAGAAACAGATCACAAGCTTCGGGGAAATTTAGAATAAAGAACAAAAGTTGAGTTTACGAATTGCACCTAGTGTTTCAGACAAACAAATTATACACTAATAGGGTCCTAAGAGTCACTTTCAGGGTTTAGAAATCAGTCAACTAAGTCCTAGGATCACTCTTCGTAAGAAAATATCACAGCTCCAAACTAAAAATTCAGGAATTCTTTAAAAAATAATTCTCACTCCCTTCAAAATGAACTGCACAACCCTAAATAAAGATTCTGCCATATTCCTAAAAAGCCAAGGAATCAGACACTAATGGAGAACCTGAAACCTATCCTAAAATGGAAAAAAAATATCCAACTATTCAAGAAAACAACTAGAAAACTTATTTTGTAGAACTCCTAACAAGGAAACTAACTAGGTCCAAATAACAAACTATTTTTCGTTCACCGTAAATCAGATGGTGGAGAAGGTACCTGATGGACAGGAATATGTGAAATATATGTTTCAGGAGAGGGGCTTCTCAAAGCTTCGCTGAGATTAATGCAAACAGCCAGGCACTGAAAAGGATCTTCTGCATGCAACCACCAACGGTTTCCTTCAAGGGGCTTGTCCGCAGAATCAAATATATCATCCAAGTGATTCTCAGTAAAAACTAGACGACCTTCATATGATAACTTGTCCACTCCACCAGCAAATAGGTTAGCAAGGTGTATCTTGAGCCACCGTAAGCCTGATTTTCCCAAAGGGCGTCCCTCCGCAAATTCCAAAATACCCCGGCACAAATCTGACCCAAGATGATTTAAGTATGGGTGCATGGGGTATGCACGCCCTCGGAAATCAAGATTGTGTGGGAAGAAAAAGCCTTCTTCATCTTTCATTTTCCGTGCTACCTGAACACAGTGAAACACATCATAACCCACAAGCAAATCAAAAGTTACACATTAGAAACGAGAAAATCTTACTGCAAGCTTAAGTTCTATGTCACAACGCTGAGAATATCTCTCCCTGTTCTCTTTTCTCACATTTCGGACTTTCCACTTCCATTTCTTTAGCAAAGCTTCATCCTCAATATCTGGCTCCTCCGGCAAAGGAACCTGCAAATAACAAGTTAGACGTACATAATAGCCATATGAACCTACAAATAACCTCATAAAGTAAGAAAATGGAATAAAATAATTCTCACATGATCATGGATGACCTTTTTAATATAATTAATTATCCATAGAACTTACATCACTGCGGTCCACCAAATGAGCAAGTCGGCCTCCACTATTCCATATCCTGTCTACAACATTGAGTACCCTCTTATTTACCCTCCATTTGGTTGTCCCAAGAGTATCCAAGGCCTAAGAGTTGATTGGAAAATATTATCAAAAACTCCTTGTAAAAGACATGTAAGTTTTTATATGCTTATCACCGGGTGAATGATACAAATTTAAGTTAAGTTCTCAGGTGCATGTAAGTGAGTGAAAGATATAAATTTAAGTCTAAGCCTATAAAGTTGATTTTTGCCTCTTAAATTTTTAGTAACACAGACTGAACTCAACATCACATCCAATAATAATCGTACAATTGATTGTAATCTCTCTAAGTACCTTTTTCAGCTCAACATCAAATGTAGAATTCAGTATTATCAAAACAATGAATAGAAGATTTACAAACCTGAAAAACTGGTTGTAGTTGCTTTCTAGGTGCGACTTTCACTGCTTCACGTTGTTGCTTAGCACCATGTGTTCTCATGACATAGGATGGTAGAAACAGATGTGCTCCTTTGTCATAACTGCAGTGGGCATGTAAAATGTGGTCGAATTAATCGTCCAAGCATAGATGTTAAAGTATGGAAACATATCTGCCTTTGTTAATCAGGATCTTATTCCGATTGAAAGCTTTTCGGAACTAAAATCCTAAATGAATCAGGCCAATGTGGGGGAGTGCATTAAGATCAACTGACAAAGCTGTCATGCCGATAGAAAAATAATGAAAAGATATAGATTGAATGAAAAGAAAGAGAAGGGCTATGACAAGCTAAGTACCTAACAACTTGTGAATGCCTAAAATGTATCCTAATAGAGACTAAAAGACATCATACCAAATTCTTTAAAACACACAGATTTATATGTGAATTACAAGAAACTAATAAAATTGTGAAGATTGGGAAAGTATTCATACCCTGTCCATTTGACTGGAGGCACCAACATTGGCATATATGGAATAACCATGTGTCTTGCCTATGTGGAAAAAGAGAACTTACAATTTTAGAGAAATCATCAAAGTTGAACAAAATATATTTTTCAGCTCTAACTCTGGAAAGAATAATATGATAAAAAGATAAATTATCCCTGAAACACATATGACAAGATTACTCACTGTTCTCTCAAGGCCTTTCAAGACCAATGGATCACACTCAATGACACCATATCTTCTGCTGGTTTTCCTAATCAAACAAAAGGTAAAAAAGATGATCTTAGAGACTATGGGAGCAATGAAAAAGAAAAATGTTCATCAAGTGACTGGAAAAGATTCTCACTGATTATCCTTTGAAACAGTTATAAACGTATGTACAAATGCAGGTCGAATATCAGGTGGACTATCAGCTAACTGATTAACAGGAGGTTGTATATAAGCTGTTTCTATCAGTAATTCAATCAGACGGCTCCCAACCTGTGAACAGCATGCACGGGAACGATAGTTAGTACAAGGCAAGTTCATGGAATATTCTCAGAAGATAAAATGCATACCTTAGCCTTCGAATCCTGGCTCCAGGGTTTTGAATCATCCTGTTCCTTCACAATCTGCCTAACTGCTGCCAGCTTTTGTTTTTTTATCAAATCAGCAACTTTTTTTCTTAACTTATCTTGCTCTTTCACCACAGTATCAATTTGCTCTTCCTTATTTTTTTCATATTTGTCATCTTTCTTTTTTGTTTTTATCAAAAACTTGTGTATTTTGACCTGATCCACCACAATAACAATCAATCAATACCATTAGATAAAGTGAGAGAAAAGTGAGTTAGAAATGGGACTTATGGACTAAAGATCAGCATGTCAAATCTTTTCGCCGTCTTGATCATCTAGAAGTGCCAAACATGGCAACTTTGAACTCAGAAGAAGAACAAATATTCAAATCTGGTCGTGTCTTTGGAGTCAAAAAACATAAACAAAGAATATAAATGAAATAAGGAAAAGTACAAAATCCTGATACCATGTAATATTGTTACACTACATTTTCCCACCCTACCCCAAATTTGTGGCCAAACTGGAAATATGTATCTATGCAAGAACTTGCATACATGCACAGTCAACAGTTAATGAACCAGTTTCACATGAAACAGTCGCATGTTATCCAACACTGATGGCAGACCCCAAACATAGTGTCTAAGCAGTCAAATCTCCAACCTTAAACAGTAACTGCGTATATGAGATCCAAATTCTTAAGACATATTACAAGGTTACTGAAATTGTAAGCCGAGGGCTCATTAGAAATAGCAAAGAAAAGTTACAAGCTTTTCCGTCATAGAATAATTGCCTCACAAGTCACAACAACAAAGTACCCTGATTATATCGAGCTACTGAAATACCACAATTGATCAAGTACTTCAAGGCCACGATATATAGTATCCTCACACTGTTATTAGAATATGGAATAAGATAGCCCTTCCATCTTTATCCCAAAGTCACCTTTGGTAACGGACACTTATAATCTCTGTCCCAAAGGCATATCCTTTGTCGGTTTCCAAACTATAAGTTATGCAACATAATCCACTCCCCATGAAATGACTCACTTAAGACTATAAATTCACTTATAGTTCAGAGGTGTAAAAGGTGAAGGTTTTGTAAACAAGAAAAGTTAAATTAAACAATCAAATTCATTTAGATCACCTCTTGCTCAATTGCATCTCCAATCAAACAAGCAGCAGCCACAACCCTTGCACGCCCATGATCACCACAAGTCATCATCAGCGCTGTTAGCTTATGCATGGCAATAACCGCCATCATGTCAGCTGGCAACTCATCAAAGTACGGGCCATAAGCTGGCCTAACCTTTCCTAACCTTATCAACTCCTGTTCCCTCACAATAGCATCCCTTAAAGGCTCAAACCAACCAAGAAATAAGGCCTTCATATAAGGCAAGTTTGGGGCCAACTTCTTCTCACACATGTCCATCAAAAGCTCCCTATACTCTTTTGCCGCTTGCTCCCAAGCTTCAGTCTCAATCCTTATCTGCCTCCTCCTAAGAGTTTTAGACTTGTCTGAACCGATTCTCCGAGGAGCTCTTGGTTTGGTCGCTATCCTATGTCCCTTGACTCTCTCCTCTTCTCTCCTCATTTCTTGGACCAACTCTTGCACTTCTTCAACAACAGAAACATCATCTTCAACGTCCGTAGCTGAAGTAATTGCCTCGGCTATACTAGCATACCCTCTTGGGCAAAACAACAAATACCCACTAGACAAAGATACGCTACCAGCTCTGTTGTTACTCTCATTATTCCTTAACAACCCAAAACAGGGTTTACTCAAATGGTCTTCACAAGTCAAGATATCACCAGCTCGGCGAAAACCCAGTTGGAAATTCGACAGCTTTAAAGGACGGCATTTGAATTTCTCGGAAAAGATCCCTACTTTGGAGAACCCAAGAAAGCCGCAAGTGGGTGAAAAATAATGGAAATTGAGGGGTTTCACATGGTTCTTTGAAATGGCTTGTTTGGCTGCGTTCTTCCACATGATTGTGGATGATTTGACGGACGCTATAGATGGAATTGCTGGTAAGATGATGAAGTTATGGAACTTGGTTGCAGACAGTAAAGGGGGGTTGGTGTTGGACATCAAATCTTCGTCAAAGAATATGAGGAAACGAAGCAGAAATGAGAGAGGACGAGGAATGGAAATGAGAAGATGATTATGATATCAGAATCTGACAAAATAATTAGACTCATAAGAGGAGAATGTAGAGTGTATCAGTCAGAGGAATGGATATGGTGGGAGTGGTGTGTCGTTGTAGCTGAGCAAGCCAACTTAAACCCTCACAAAACCTTCGTGTAATAACAATATCTTAAGAGCTTTTTTCTTCGTGAAAACAAAAACAAAAAAGCAAATCTTTTTATGTAATTGCCATTATTAACAATTAAGCATAACATAATTTGTTTATTTTATGTATTTATTTAGTTCAATTTAGATAAATTTAAAATTTTCCTTACAAATTATAAATTTTTTTGCGTTGAATTAAATATGAATTTAGGTTTAAAAAATTTTCAACCTAATGTTAATCAATCAATCAATTAAATAGATAGACTTTAAATTGTTTTTATATTTTAGTGAAGTTAATTTTTTAACTTGAATTATTTTAAATTATTTTTAAACTTTTATCCATTAATTTGTGATAATAAGTGGACTTGTTACCTCCACTAATATTTTTAAATTAAGTGATAGATTCAATTTAAATAAAACATAAATTAAATAAATCTAAATTTTAAAATAATAGTCTTGTAAATAATGTATTTTACATAAATTATTTAATAAATGAATAATTCAAAATTATACTTCAAATTTTGTACAGTATATTTTGAAATTTTTAAGAAAATTTTACAAAACGAGTCAAGCTATATTAAAAATATATATACGTTAAAAGTATCTTTAAAATGTTTTTAACAAATAAATTCATAAATAATTTCCAAAAAAAGTCATAAATAGAAACCGTTGACTAATAAACGTTTTTTTTGTCAGAAAACGGAAGAATTTGTATCCACTATCATTTGGATGCGAACTGAGTAAACCTCTGAATCGATACAATAACTTACAATTCACACCAATCAGATACTCTTCACTGGGTAAGCCCTGTACAACAGACTCAATCGAGAAAACGTAAATATGAGAAATTAAGCACAAAACTTTTTGACCCCGTGTCTCCCCACTTTACCAACTCGACCGCCCCCTAAAGGCTGGTAACTAATAAACTACTTAAGGTATAACTATGAAACATGTCATTCCCATTGATTAAAATTCTCTTTGATAAATCTATAGTCTAAATTCTATAATAAATCATAATAGATCTCTCTTAAAATTATGTGAAATTAGATAATACCTAATTACAATTAGAACCTTTGAATATCTCAATAACTCCCCTACCCCATGAAATGTTAATTTGCTTAAATAGTACACATTATGAAACAATTAAATATTAAAAGTAAACATTTTTCCCCAAAGTATCGGGTCAAATTAGGCCCAATCTTACTCAAAACTTTGGACATTAAGAGACCGACCCGACTTAACCTCAAGTGCAAAGCAAATGTTCGAGTTCCAAATAACTTGGTTTAGGAGGGCTTGAAGAAAATGTGAAGACAAATTCAGGAGTGCTAAACAATTTAGTTCGCACCCATTTTACAGAAAGCTTGCTAATCTGAAGATCAAAACAGAAACTTACTGGGAACTTCACTTCCTGAGAACTAAACTCCGATCCAATAGTACAGTGCAATGCAAATTGCAGGAACTGAAATGCTTGGATTGAAAAACTATGTACAAGTAAAAGGAGGAGAAAGAAGGCTGAGAAGCTTGGGACAAATAACTTTCCTGGTTAGGTTAATTTACTATTTCTCTGTGGAAAATACACTTAACCAAAACAAAACCTCTTTTAATGGCGGATGAACCTTCTTCTTCCATCAGATGGCTGTCGCGTGGGCCTGAAACAGTCAATGTTGCATAATCCTACTGATCTTATCATGTCACCGAAGCTGCCATCAAAAAATTCACTAAACAGTTGAGAGAAAAGTAGCATGTTCCTCAGTAGAACGAAAAGGAATCTCTTCGGCAAACTTACCGGTCAATGCTATTTCGAGCCTTCTCAGGCAGCTCGGGATTGCTGCTTTCTTTATCCGTGTGAAAATCACTTTTTCTCGATTTTTCAGTTCTGTCTACGCTGGCCCTTGATTTCTCTCTGCGATCCACGCTTAGCCTTGGCATTTCCCTTTGTTCAGTAATTGTTTTAAACTTCTCTCTCTGTTCTTTACCTAATTTGTTCTCTTGAAAATCTGAGCTCTTACGTGGATTCTGTAATTGATCCGGAACTTGCCCAGATTCCTTTCTCGTGCAGGAAGATTTCTCGATGGCCGATATGAACTTTTTGAGATGCTTGATGTACTGTGGGAAAAGTTCCAGGTCACAGTGGTTTCCTCCTTTTACCCATAATGGTTCATACTTTTCCTTGCAGAGATCCCAAAGCTGCTTGCCATGAGACCAATCTACAACATCATCGGCCGTTCCCTGCATGCAACAGACAAACACAAAGCAAGACAACCAAGCAAATGAGAGCACATACCGAAGAATGCCACTGTAAAAATGCTAGTAACGCACAAGTACTGCATATGGCAAAACATTCCTCAAATCAAGAATAAACTTGGACATACTAATCATAATGGTTGCTGAAAAAATTGAATCATAAACTGATGCAGACGTTTCATCCTGTAAGATACCACTGCTTAAATCAAATAAAGTCTCACCAGCTGGCAGCAAGACAAATCAGATGATCTGTTGTCCTTAAACTCTTCATGTACTCAGGGAGAGTTTAGACCCCGTTACAGAATGACAGTGAATCGGAGAACAATATTTTTTTTTTTTGGTTAATGACGCATTAATTTGGCAATATAATTTAGATCATCGAGAATTACCCTTAGCCTATAAAATCCTTAGATGCAGCAAGGAAACTGAAAGTAAAAAAATTAACTATGTTAAGCAGAAAAGAAGTGGGAACAGAGAAAACAGGCTTGGCAAGAAGGATGAGAACAAAAAGACAGCTGAAAGAAAACCTTCCATCAAAATCGAGATCAGTGAAGAAGAAATCAATCCCCTGCCTCCCTAATTCCTAGCTTCCTGTCATCAATTCTATGATAAATAATATTCCCACTTTTATTCCCTACGGTAGTTTTTCTAACCTACACTGAGAAGGCAAAGTTTTAAACAATAGGGATACTTAAAATACACCAACTACAACTTAACCCCATCTAAGCCCTTAATATTATTTATCTCAGCCTGAATATAGAGAGAGGTAAAGACTGCCTCCTGTTAACCAATATAATTGTGGTGATCAGACCGATGGTCCATCTTGGGTTATCAAGTTACACATTACATTTAGATGACGCAGTACAAGTTTTCCAAATGTAAAACTTGGACAAAAAAAATAGGAAGAATAGGTTCCAACCAGAATATAATTGCAAGGCAATCATAGCGATGGATATTTTATTCAATACAATCATGCATCTTGTGCGATTACAAGAAGATGCCGCACACAAATGGACCTTTTAACCACTTGATCCTTTATGCATGGAATTTTAACGACAGTTATGATGAAAGAAGGGGAAAGGAATAACAAAAAATGCGGTGGTATGTGAAAACTGCATAAAGAGATGAAGAACTAAATCACTATTCTCAAACTAACGGAACGCTTACATGGATCACAAGAACTGGACAATTGACAAATGGTATCTTATCAACATTCTGCAAAAATAAAACTATATTAAGTACAAATATTGTTAACAACCGTAAAATCAAAACAAAAGGAATTTCCAGGCAAAGTAATCCATCATTCAACAGCAATAACCTTATATATGTCAAACCAATAAGTCCGTTTCACAGGATACATGACTCGCAGACCAGATGCAATCGGGCTATGGAGAACCACAGCCCTTAATCTTTGTAACCGAGCTGCTAAATCTAGAGTTGGTCCACTCCCAACTGATTGCCCATATAGGATGATATTTTCTTCCTTCACCCCATATTTCTCTTCAAGGCACCTATAGGCAGCTTCTATATCAGCATAGGTATTCTGCTCAGTTGGCTGTCCAAAAAGACAATTGAAATTCAACAATAAATTCAGCTTCCACCTATGATGCTCATCTTGTTTCAGATATAATTCGAATCAGATGGAGTAGCAACCATTTTGCTCCCAAAGATATGTGAATCGTAGAGATGAGAGCTTAGCATGATAGAAAATGAGGAAAGTTATTTTCTTAAACACGACAAATAAAGGCACGGAAGTTAGTTTTTTAAAGAGAATCCACAAGACCATCCATTTCTCAATCCTATCTATTGCAAGAATTTGCTTTACACGTCATAGCTTCAACTTTTTCAGCTCAAAAACTTTCATGTAGTCTCAGCATCAAAGTAATACAGAAAGATAAACTTTTCAAAATTTTACATCTTTACTTTTCCTCCATTTTGCAACCACTACCAAATACACCAGCAGTGACCAAACTTTTTCTCTCCAAGCTAAGGTATCTCATTAACCAAGCAAATGATAAAAGCCAATCAAAGAATATTGAAATGCAAGTTCTTTACCTTCCCACTTGACTGTCCATAACCACTGTAGTCATACCTAAACATATCAAACACAATTACTTCAGAGTTAAAAGAAACACTAGATTCCCATCTAAGAAACTTCTAAAGCAAAAACAATAACCAACTAACCCCATCAAATTAACTCTCAGATGCAAACTAAGCTCGTAGAACAAGTCATACATCTGACCCAGATCAGCTGCGTTACCATGAGAGTAGAGCAAGGTGAGTGAGGCTGCAGGGTTCTTAAAGTACACCGCCACCACTTGGTTCCCCCTCTTGGTGTCCAGTTTCAAGACGTCAACGTTTTCTCTCAATCCCAACCCCGACATCTTAAGCTTACCACTAACCTCGTCCACCGCCACCTCGTACGACGGCGGGTTCGGTGGAAAAAACGCGAATTTTGCGGCCACCGAGGACGTAACCCCTCCCATCCTAGCACCCAGAAAAAAAAATCAAAGCTTGAATAATTAGCAAGAAACCCAATTGCCAAATTCTTCTAATCCTACGAAAATCACCAAGTGGAAATCTTGGGAAACGAAGTTTGGATCAAAACATGTGAGCAGCCCCCAAGTCAAACGGACTCTAATCAGTGAAAAAAAAAACTGTTACATAAAGACCAGCAAAAAAGTTCTTCTGGAGTGTTTGGTTGGCAAGAAAGTGAAGAGGAAAATCAAGAGAAAGTGGAGCCGGAGAGGAGGAAAAGCGGAGGAAATACCGGCGGGGAGCACGTGGAATATAGTTTTTTCTGGTTTTTTAAAATAATTATTTGATATTTTTAATTTATTATTATTGTGTTTTTGGAGGATACGGGATCTGAGGGGACAGAAATTAGAGGATAAGGGTTGGAGTTTAGCGTGACGGTGACGTTTTATCGCTTGACGCGTGTTATTTCAATTACCTGCTAGATATTTTTAATTGTTTAAAATAATGAATAATATTTAAATTTAAACATTAAACATTAAACAATTAAAGTAAAATTCAAATATGATTCAATGTCCTCTTATAATTACATTATATAAATTAAAGTATGATTATGTTAAATAATTCATATAAATTTTAAATTATTTAATCAATTATAATTATTCTAATAATTATGAAAAAGTCGTCAATTAATTATTAATTTTAGTAAAAATAATTTATTTATTAAAAATTTATATATTTTTGATGTAAATTGAAGGTCTATATTGTGTCAATAAAGATAAGAATAAAGATTAACAAAACTAACCTTAACTTGATTTTGATAACTTTTTTGCATGTTTACTTTTTTTTGTGTTAATATTATAAATTTAAGAAAAATTAAAAAATTTATTCAATTTTGTAATATAATTTTCAATGTGTAGGCTCTAGAGAGGTCTAGCAATATGAATCTTACTCTTAATTGATAGAGAGGTGATAGGTTCCAAAAAATAGGTTAGGAAAATGTATATGTTGCTAGTGATTTCTATAAAACGAATACAAGATAGTCTGGTTTCGAGGACCAACAACCTCCAGCCTAGGGCTCACACTCTCACAGTATGCTCAAAGCTACCCCTCTCTCCTCGTCTATTGCTTATTTATACTAGAATCTGTTATTCCTAACAGATTCGGTTAGCTGACAACCAAGCATGAGGTTGTCAGCCCCCCCTCCCCGCCACTAACAGCACACAGATATATATATATACTATATATGTAAATTCATTTCTGAATTTGCTTGGGTCTATCAATACTCTCCCCATCAGCTTCACCTTGTCCTCAAGGTGAAAGTCGGGGATTCTAGCTTTCATGTCTTCATATAGCGCCCCTAAAGCATCTCCTCCTCTTCATTTCCTTCCACCTCCTCCTCCTGTTCTTTTTCTTCATCCATGGCTGCCAGAATTTGGAGCTCTACCTTTTTGCATCGGTGGCCTGGGCTGAACTTCTCATCACACCTGAAACAGAGTCCTCTGGCCTTCTTATCTTGTAGCTCACTCATTGTCAACCTTCGGAAATTTCCCAACGTCAGATTTCTCTGGTTGTCTGAATTTTTGGGTCGGTTCGAAGTAGTCAGTTGACTCCCCTGGGCTCCTATTTCCTCCTGTATATGATCCACTCGCGGTCCCATTGGCCTCCACTTCGGACCTGTTCCCCAGCGACTTCAACGTAGCTCATTCATGCGCCGGAACTTCTCCTCCACCTGTTGAGATAGTTCCATCATTTCCGCTAGATTCCTAGACTTTAGGATCTGTACTTCCAGCCAAATCTCCTTCACTAGCCCATTCATGAATGTACTCTCCAGAGCTGCATCGAGTAACTCCGGGAGAGGGGCGGCGAGTTCCAGGAATCTGCTGGTGTATTCCACCACTGTACCAACCTGCGTCACTGCTAGCAACCGTTGGCACTGGTGATTGAACCCAAGTTTATCATATAAATTGGCTACATTTTTATGGTTCTTAATGTACTTTTTGACTCTTAATTCGTGATTTTGTGCTTAAATTAGTCCTTTGCGGTGAGCTTACGTTTTATGCAATTTGTTAGTAAAATTGTGCAAATTGACATTAATTGCACTATAATTTTTCTAAGGACGATTGATACTGCAAATTGTTATTTTATATTGCAGGAGAAAAAGGAGTCAAGAGGATCAAAAAGTCAACAATCACTTCGCCGCGGCATCGCGCCGGCGAATCACTCCGCATCCAGAAGAACATTCGCCGCGACGAATTCATTAAATACAATTGATTCGCTGCGGCGAGTGACCATCCGACATTCTCCGCAGCGAACTCAGCCATTAGCCGCGGCGAACGAGCAGATACCCGAACTTTAAATGGATAAATCATCTTACTGTACTGACCCGGCCCGCATCCATCCTCTATAAATTGCAGAATTAGGTCATGATTCGGGGGGCGAAAAAAAATCAAGCGAAAAACTGGACAGAGAGCAGCGAGGAGAGAACACACGAAGATCGACATTCGGCGGGAGAAGAAAGCCGACCGAGAGAAGAAAGAAGGAGCTCGCGAACCCCAGGGTTCCCTTCGGGGTTCCCTGGGGATGATTTCTGCATTGTTTGTTCTTGTTTTTGTTCCTATTTTTGTATAGGTTTAATCTGTAGGAAAATCCCGGGATGAACATCATATGTTCAGGCAGCGGAAAACAAAAATTTTTGTTCCCGGGACTTTCCCGA
>JANKOE010000001.1:47643209-47655521 GCA_026284465.1 Erythroxylum citrifolium | reverse complement strand
ATCTCCGAAAACGTACAGTGCTGGTGCACGAGGTGAAGAAGACAATACTATGGTTACGGAGTCGAGATGCAGAAACACAAGCAACAAGACGATGAGTCCCATTGATGAATTCCTAAAGGGTATAAGAAAAAGTTGGTGAGGTCTGCGAGTTAGAAACAAAAACCATTCCTGAGGAGGACGTAGTTATATAGAAGATCGTTGGAACAAGGCAGACTAGTATGATATGACCTGAACGTGGAACTGATGAAAGATGATTTTTAAGACCACAAAACATTATTAAAAAAGAGATTATTAGGCTGTAATGTGCGTGTAAATCTTTGCAATATATTGTGGGATAATTTATATTAAGGTAGTCGAACCACGAAGGTGCGTCTTTCATTATAAAAATATCTTAGGATTATTTTATTTTGTTAAATTATTATTTTTATTATATATAATAAGGTTGGTTTACTAATAATTGATCACAAAATCTAGTTATATCCTATAATCAATCTATAATGTAATTAATTAAAAATATGTTTTATCGTGTCCATAATTAATTAATTAATTAATATATAAGATTAAGTTCATAAGATAAATATATTTTGCAAATAAAATTATGATGATGTCATAATTATGATATTCTTATTATATTTACAAATTCTCATCTTAAAGTAATTAGGTAAAATATTTTTTTTGTCTTTGATTAGTATTATTAAGATATCATTGGTCAAGGTGAAATGTGATTTGAAAATAGTTTCAAATACGGTTAAAAGAATGAATTGCTAATGATAAATAACTGATATGATTAGACTCAAATAAATTATATATTATATGTCTAATAAAATATTATTTGATAAATAATTGAATTATATAAACAAATCATGGACAAAAAAATTTGTAAAAACTATTTTGATATTTATAATATTTGGATGATCGTAATGTTACTAGATGTTAATCTTGTTATATTAATATAAATTATTTAACAAGATAATTAAAATAGTTTCATTTATCTAATCGTAGATATAATTTATGATTGTAATTTATTTATATTTTCAATATAATTAAGAACATAATGGATCACATATAAAGAATGGTTAAAAAAGGAAATGTAATCTAATTAAGTTAGATTTAATCGTAAAGTTTGAAAAATTTTAAGTTCAGATATGAAGTATTTAATAAATGAAGACTAATATTATATATCAGATTTTATTTGAATTCTAATTTAATTGATATTTGATTAGAATTAATTATTATTCTAATTAAAGGAATTAAGTTTTAATTTTAATTAAAGTTGAATTGAAATTAAAATTTTATTTAATTAAATTTCTAAAATTTCCAAACCATATTATAGACAGTAATAAGTAGTTCTATAGGAGTTAGTACTCCTCAATTACCTTCTATATTACTTGCGAAGTTTTTTCTTACCTATTCACATGGATAGTTTTAGAAATCGAACTTGTATGGTTACGATAGTTGTAATTAATCTATTTCAAAGATTGGTTTAGAGAACCAGCTGAACACAAATAGGGACTTCTTTCTTTTTTTCTATAAAAAGGTAAACAGTTATTACAAACTACATAACAAAACAGGAAAACAGACTCTTAATAAATTTTCTATAAGAATCACGTGACACCCGATAGGTGTGGTAATAAAATAAATAACGGCATCTATTAGCTTCCCGACATAAATAACAAGCTACTCAGTGTATCTGTTACTTTTTTGATATATATGTCGATGAACAATAGTTCAATTCTTAGCAAGCAGCAGATGAATGCTTCAAACGATGGGATAGAGAGTCCAAGATCGGCGGTATGAAGAAGAGAGGACGTCGAACACCACCTTAGAATCAACCTCCAATTTAATACGTCGAAATTTCAAATTTCACACTTAAGATAAGCCTGGTAAAAACCTCCCAATATTCCGCTGTTGGCGGAGAGCAACACAAATAGAGACTTCGACAGCTAGTCCATAAGCTGATTTGTGCTTTGGTAACTCTGATTCGACTGTGCATGCGTCAATCTGGTTCGCCCAATGTCAAGCATTTTCCTGCAAACTCACTTATAAATTCATCAAACTACTAATTCGGCAAAATAATTGGTATGAAGGGCTTGCTTATCAGCAGTGTTGTTAGAATAATTTTTTAACAATGGGGTTGAATAAAATTTGAACTTGAATATAAAAAATTAAAATTAAAATTTGATTTAAAATTAAAAGGATTTATAAATTTTAAATTTAATTAAAATTAAATATTTGTGTTTGAACTTAAATTTAATTAAATTGAAACATTCTACTGATCAAGCTCAAATAACTAATTTATCAAAATACAATCAAATTCAATGCCTTATTCAGATTTAGAATATTTGATTTCCATGCCTCTAACTTATCTACTTATAATTATGTAGTTGTGACATTGAATAGAGGGTGCTAGCCCCATCAAAAGACAAAGGACCTACAAAATTCATCATGACAATGACACTTCAAGTGATGAAGTCTCTACCTCCGATCTTCAGTTGTGACAAGAATGGATTCGATATAAATAATGACTATTAAAACAATAATCATCCCTACTTATGTATATACTTTATTGAATTGTTCCTCCTGTATTTTATCATAAAATATTGTACCGGCCAGCTTCCTCTGCTTTGATCAAATAAATACAAAAAATTATAAAAACTTCTATTAATATTTTCATTGTGATATCCCAACTTGATAAATCCAAGGCCAAGATAGAGTGACATGAAGACAAACGAAAGGATTGGCCGTGGCTATTCAAGTTCATATCTTTGTTTCTATTAGTGATTTCCAAAAAAGAAAAAAGATAACATAAACCTTTCTTTTTGTATGAATCGAAGGAAGAAGAATTGGAAATTGAAATAAGTGAATGCTGATAATGAAATTATGATCCTTGTTCTTGTCTTCAATTATAGCTAAGGTTTGAGAAAAGTCCTTCAAGCCTCTTAATCTAAAGGATTATAGGTTTAAGTTGTGATTAACAAATCTGTAAATCATTTAAAATCTTGAAGGGAATAATTGATTGATGGTAAAATATATATTAAGATTCACAGTTACATGTTAACATATAAAGGGTATGTCGTATACAAATGTTACATGAAAGTTCTTTTGACATGACCAAATGGGCAAAAGATGAGACTTTGACTTTAGTGTTGCCAGAGATTTACTGTTGATAGATCTGTTCATTGGATTGAGGTCTGCTAAATCTTGGGCTGCCTAAAGATCCTACCTTTGTACTCGCCTGTCAAAACTATCCAGCACAAAATATTTTTATTGTATTTGCTGACATGTGAGAACCAATGGAAGAAGCTCAACGACAATGGCCGTACTTTCACCTGTGTACAAAGTTACAAATGGGTTCTATGTAAAGAACTCTAAGGCTGCCAGTAGCCACGAATTGCCTTGTGGGATTTTGCAGAGATGGTTCTTACCGGCTAAAGATCGTATCTTTACGCATTGTGAAGCTGCATAATCTCGTAAACCTAACCCATTGTTACGTTATATTGGTCTCTTTCCGCCCTGTAGCCGATTGACTGGCCCTGTTTCACCCACAGTATTAAGTGACCTCGAACTGGGTCATTGTTCTTTAACATTGACTCTTGACGTTGAATAAGTCAAACGAGATAAAAAGGGTTATGATCTCGTATGGCTGGTCTCTGCAAGTAGTGATCGCGGGTTGTTGAGGTATGTGATGTTTTCAGATGTATTGGTAAATGGGTTTCTTTTCTTCTGGGCAATTTTTGGTGATTCTTTTGTGGATTGAATGAGATAAGTAAGAACTTTCCATCTTCTAATTTGATGATCGGATGAAACATGGGGTTTTCTGGGGATGATTTTGGTTCACGGTGATCCTTCTCGAATGAGTTTTGGTTCACAGAGAGCTGTTATTAGTAGATACAAGAAGATCTGTATATTTTTCATAACAAAACGTCTGCGTCGAAAAGGATTTAGTTTTTATCTCTTTCTCCAAATTTTATTTTGGTTATGTGATCTTGTAATTCATGATCAATGAACTCAGACATCCATGGGGCTATTAACTTCTTGTGGCTACGAAATTCAAGCAAACTAGAAAAAGAATGGTAGAAGGAAGGGCTATTCTTCTTCTTCTTCTTCTTTGAGAAAGTTTGGCTTCTAATTAGTAGTAGAAAGAAGTACCTGTTCGGTGTTTGTTTAACATTATCTGGCCATCAATGGAGTTATATACATCAAGAAGTAAACTTATTTGTCAACCTATTACTCTCCTGGTTTGTTGGATTCTAATAGTTATCTTAGAATTGTCCGAGGTACCTTCGTGTTAATTCCTTTGAAGATACCATACCTATTAAAATAACCGGTCCCATGTCTTATGTTTACCATGGGATTGCTTTGTTTTGTGCTTAGTTGTATTAGTTTTAACTGGCTAATTTCAGTTAACCATTGGAATCCTTCCAGTCGAATTTTGAAGTTTTATTGTCATCTTCTTTTACATGTTTTCTTCTGATGCCAACTGACATATTTTCTGTCTCAAACTGCAGTAATGTAAACTTTTTAGCTTTTATTTGAGATGGCCATGATCCTTCAAACTTATCGAGTTATGTGTGTCATTATAAGTTTTGAAATTAGAATTGTCGAGGGCAAATGATGTTTATTATTCATAATGACAGTGAGCCTGCAAAAAGTTCTGATCTGTAGAATGTTTGGAACACCTAAGTTGCAGAAGGAACCAATCGATGACTCAAAAACTTGATTTGATTGTCCTTGGGGTATCCATTGGTTTGGCCGTTGGAGTCCTGATTGCTACACTGGTATTTGTTGGTTTAAGGTGGTATAAGAAGCATGCTCATCTCCAACGGAGTGCACATGAGCGTAGTTTTGGATCACTTCCGATACGTATGAATGGCTTCGGTGTAAACACTGATCTGAGTGCATCTCTTCAAAGTCCTGTAAAAGACAGACCAGAGCACACTCAGAGAAGTACTCAGCCTCCTCTGTGGAGTTATCACAGTAAAGACCGGCCTGCTACCTTGTCAGGCGTGTTTCAGTATTCTTACAAGTACGTACATGTCTAAATTTTGGCATATTTCTCAAATAAGTTAGTGTTGCTCACGAATTTCTGATCTTCTATTCTATTGGCCTTGCACCAGTCTGAATAGCATGCAATTAATGCTAGAAAAATAACCAAGTACCTCGAATTCCAGAGCACCAAGAGGAGAAAATAACAATAATAATAAAGAGGAAGTTCTACTCTACTCTGATATGTACAGTGTGAAATCAGTTCACGAAACAAACGAATTGGGTGGATTTATCCATTGATCCTGACTTACTCTTTGTTTTCATCGAAGCATATTCAATTGCTTACTTACCTATCTCTCGCAAGTTTCTTAGACAAAGCTGAATTGATAATGTTGTAGATTTGTACATTCTGATATCAGTATTCTGAGTATAAAACTTGCCTGTTTGCTACAAATTTGCTTGTGGATATTAGTTCATTCTTTGGCTTGTCCATATTGCCTTCTCAGGGATATTCAGAAGGCTACACAAAATTTTACTACCATATTAGGAGAAGGTTCGTTTGGGCCTGTATATAAAGCAGTTATGCCTACTGGAGAAACTCTAGCTGTGAAGGTGCTTGCTTCCAATTCAAAACAAGGGGAGAAAGAGTTCCAAACAGAGGTAATGGTTGCATCTGTGAATATGGAAGAGATCATGCATCGTGACTCACACCGGTATTTTATGGAGGGAATTTAAATATATGTTCTCTGGAAAACTTGTTTTAGATTTTATGGTGTTGAAAATTTGTTGGACTAGTGATATAACAAGTGAAAAGTCTGCAACACTAGCAACTTCCATTTTTTGCCTTTATGAAAACCTGTATTTAAACCCAGTTTGGGACTTATCTGAAATACCAATTTATGTACTTTCCTACCTTTTTGCAGGTGTCTCTTCTAGGGAGGTTGCATCACAGGAATCTAGTTAATTTGGTAGGATATTCAGTAGATAAAGGGCAACACATGTTGATCTATGAGTTCATGTCTAATGGAAGTCTGGCAAACCTTTTATATAGTAAGTTAAGAAGTCAATTTACTCGAATGCTATTATTGGTAATAATTCATATGTTTTAAGGAGGGGTTGAGGTGGCCAGGACCCAGGCTGGCTTATGGCCAACCCTACTCAGGAACTTGCATATCAAACATGACCCTCTTGTTCTAGAGGCAATGCATTTATTTAACAATTCCATCATGATGAGCAACTTGCTATACATGCACCAGATCAAAAGGAACAAAGTTTAAGTTGGGACGAAAGGATCCAAATTGCTCTTGACATTGCAAATGGGGTTGAATACCTTCACGAAGGAGTAAGTTGATCGCATATGCTTTTTGATTTCATTTGTTCAACAATGTACTGCTTTTTGTTTCTCTGATAGAGTTCATTCCATTGAAGGGTATTTTCTCTTTCTGATACAGGCCGTCCCACCGGTCATCCATCGGGATTTAAAGTCAGCAAACATACTGTTGGATGAGTCGATGAGGGCTAAGGTAAGCTAGGGATGTTTAGATATGAAATGTACCAAAATTTCCTTAGTTCTATTGACTGACTGAACACGATAATCATAAAATTAGGTTGCTGACTTTGGACTTTCTAAGGAAGAGGTATTTGATGACCAGAATTCTAGCCTGAAAGGCACTTATGGCTACATAGACCCTGTGTACATATCCACAAACCAGTTCACCACAAAGAGTGATGTCTATAGTTTTGGTGTTATCATCTTTGAGCTCATTACAGCAATCCACCCAGATCAAAACCTAATAGAATATGTTAATCTCGTAAGTTGTATATCCTCAGTACAGTCTCCATTTCGTCAAGTAACTCTCTTTCTTTGATCTAAAGGTTCCTCTTTTCTTGGCCTGAAAAGGCTGCTATGAGTTCAGATGGTATTGATGAAATACTAGACAAACAACTGGTTGGACAGTGCAACATCGAAGAGGTGAGGGAGCTGGCTAGAATTGGTCATAAATGCTTGCACAAATTCCAGAGGAAGCGACCTTCAATTGTGGAGGTTTCACAGGCTATAATGAAGATAAAACACCGGCAACTCGCCAGAGATAACAGCATGTCTTTTGTTAATCCAGACATTTCGTTAGTCATAAGCAAAATACAGGACCAGCAGGTGGAGTTGAGTGAAATGACGAGCAGAGAGATTACTGTTAAATGACCACAAAGAACTTGATCTATGCTTATGGTTACAGTTTTGTTCTTATCGCTTGTCAATTAGTACGGATGATAGCGTGCAACAAACAGTACAGACAAAATGAAAGAAGTAGACCCCTTTGAAACGAAGAAACAGTAACTTAGACACAAAATAATCTGTTTTAGCATCTCTAGAGTTTTGGGAATAGGAACAGTTGCTTCTTATTATCACTGAGATCAAGATTTTCCAATCCTTTGAACATAATCTCTACTGCATAGTCGCATAGTGCATGATTCCCGAACAAGCATGCAATATATAATGCAAATTATCATTTGCAGTAGAGAAATTACCTTGTTCTTCATGATTTCATCCATCCACACCACGAAGTTGTAAATCATTTCGGTTTTAATCCCAGCTTAAGCACTCTTAAGTAAATAGCAAATTTTCCGAGATCACATGGAAATCACATCACCATCCAAGCATTGAATGTGAGTAGCGAGTGAGAAGCAAGCAAAACCATAAGGTTACAGATGCACAGGACCATTGTCCTCAAGCTTACAAGACCAATCAGGTCAAATGGCAACAATAGACGGGAATATATGAAAAGTCCGACAGCAGCTAATGATAAACAGTACAGAAAAGGTAGAACATTGAGTCGCATGTAAGAAGAAAGATATAACAAGGTATTCACATACATTGGAGTACTAGGAATTGGACAAGTAGCAATTACGTTTTCATTTCAAACTGTATTTAGGTACAAAATATTGCAAACATCAGCTGATATTTCAGCATAAGCCAGCTATAACCTGACAACTTCTTTTAGGCATGCGTCTTATTTGAGCTTTGCATTCTTATTTATTACCTTAGGAAAGCAGTCTAACCATGGATGAAACAAGTGAGGGAGAAATTGAGGATAATAAAGCATATTAACACCGGCTCATTAGAGACTTCAGCATGCAAAAGATTTGAGATCTTAAACTGCAACTCCAATAGACCACGACACCCTTCCTTATTCAGTTTCTCAACTTCCATAGTGTCAAAATTGACACGAAGTTCCAAGCCTCTGTATCCTCCTTTGACCAATATTATCAGATTGACGACTGGAAAAAGCAGGGTGGAGTAACTTCTTAAAATTTTCAAGGTATTTCACCCACTCCCCTTCAGTCAGATCATCAAACTTAACAAAACTAGTGCTTGCAGGAAGTTGCTCATTGACACTCCTATTTCCTGAGGACGTACCGGTCAAGTACCCATTTTTCTGCATGATACCATCATGACGCCAGCTCTTCTCCCCCATGCTGCTGTTTCTTAATAAGTTGGACAACTTTAGAACAGCTGGAATATGAGCCTTTCTAGAGTCAGCATATTCATGTCTGCTCTTCAATAATTCATTCACCTCGCTATGTGCCACTTGCTTCTCCTCCTCTTCCTCCTTCACATTATCTTCTAGCTTGGAAAGTGGATTTTGGCAATTTCCACCTTTGGACGTAATCAAATCTAATTCGCCACAATCAATATCAAATTGAAACTCGTCATTGTCTCCCGTTTTACCACCACAAGGGGAAAGCTCCCTCTCCCCTAACCGATTCATCGCTTCAATGCATATGAGCTCAAGCTCACTAGGCTGCTCTTCATGGCCTACAAACTCCCTACTCATCATCTCACCAATCTCAGCAAGACAAAGACCGAAAGCTGCTGCCTGTTTAAGGAAAATAGTGCACAAAACCAAGACCCTCAAGCATGCCTCTCGAATCATGGGCAGCTCCCTTCGAAGCATGTCAGAGTCTCGAAAAGGGTCAAGACGATTTATATACTCAAGCTCGTCTTCTGAAAAAGGAAGAGATGCTTGTGGCCAGTGGATCCATTCAAAATATGGATCCTCCAAGGATTCAGGAAGGCAAAGACCGTGATCAATGGGAACAAGCTCCACCTGACCAAACCTTCCAATGCAATCAAGCTTTCTGACCAAAAGGTTTCCAGCATGTCTATCTGTGTTAAAGATACGTATATCTAGAATCCCAATTCTATGCACTGCAGCAACAGGAAAGCTTGAAGTCCCATGATCACTAGCATCAAAATCATGAGGAATGAACTGCTGCAGTGATGCAATCTTGCTAACTTTCTTCCTCTGCTGATGCTTATTTCCTTTGACCCCATCACTGATGTTAAAAACAGAGTGTGTCACTTTCACAAGGGCAGTCAATGGCACATTGGCAAAGTGATCGTAGTCAAGAAGGTAAGCTGCAACTTCTCTAAAACCTGCTTCCCCAACCCTTACTGAGCGTTTGAGGCCTGGTTGCCCTAGAGCTTTTCCAACAAAACCCTTCGGATTGTTGGGGGCATAAGGTTCCTCATCTGTAGGCTTCAGTATGGCAAGATTTTTTCCATGACAATTCTTGAAATAGTATGCACCACCAAGCCCACTGCATATAGGAGTTGGGTCGACCCCAGCCCTTATTGCCTTCACAATCTCCTTCACTAATTGCTTTACTCTGAGGCAGTGATTTGAGAATCCCAATATCTCTATTGGACCACTCTGGTCACTCTGCTCAATATCCTTGCCTGTTGGTGAAAGACATGGGGTGGATGAACTCCTATGAATAAAGTTCTTAGCAAGAAGAAGTGGAGAATCATTTCTAACTGAACTGAGATCGTTTTTCAACACCATATCTCCAAACATCAATGACCTCTCTTCAGTTGGGACATTCAGTGCTACTTTTAACTTCCTCTTGACGGTATGGGCATTGTCACTCCTGTCTAATTCTATACCCAAGACAAGCCCCATTTCAGTTTGAACAAATACACGCCTCCTTCCAGAAGGCTTTCTGTCCAACTTTTTATCACCACAACCATCACCACTGAGGGACGCTTTAATAGTCGCGACTGCCATATCTGAATGTACAGGGCAGCCAAGCTCATGATAGATGGAAGCAAGAGGAGAAACCGCAGAGTTCAGAGCCAGCAACAGGGAAGGCGGTAGCAGAGAGTTTCTCTCCCAAGCAGACGCCAATCTCGAATACCAGCAAAGAACGTTGGGGAAACTTTATTTTATACAAAACCATGTCAATGTTGAATTCAAGCTGCCACTCTTTCAATCACATTGTAACTGCAGCAACTGAGGAACAGTGTGTGACCTAGAGATACTGCCACTTCGGTGAAGCCATCTGATGATGCTGGCTACATAGAGGGAGAGCAAATATCAGGTCAATCGAAAATTTTCGACTCACAGTAAAGTACACAAAAAGCAATACAAAAAGAGTAAAGCTCGAACAATCTCAAGTTCGATTCTGTTTTCGTATTAGGAGATCAAACATGGAAATGGAATGCAACGAATTGAAATATGGGAAATCAAAACTTCCAACAAGTACGTATAAATGATCATGTTAAGTGCCACTAGTTGTTTAGTTCCCCTTTCTTTGGCTTGAAGTAGTACAATCATAAAGTTTCCCACGTCTCAAAACTCACAGCAAACATTTCTCATTGAAATCTGAACAAAAGAACTTTTCTTCAAACTTTCCTGCTTCGCAGTCTTACACACATGCCAATCACCAGTCCAATTTATTTACTTGTTAAGTCCAAAGAAAAAATCTAGTAAATTCTGAATTATAATTTTCAACGCATCGCACATACATAACCACATCAATGGATTAACCAAAACTTCCAGAAACAAGAATCGTTTGAAAATCCGCTACAAGAAAGAAAATCATTAGTTTTCATGTCCTTCACCTCGCCATAAAGATGTATACCTTCTTAGGAAACAAACAAAAAGGCGACTCCTTTTCTCGGAGTGACGGAGAGAGACTCACCGGCGACCAGCGAGATCCTGAGTCCCCGCCGTTGATGATGGACGGCTGAGAATCGATGACGCGAATCTATTCCTTTTGAGATCAACGGCTACGATCACTCTCCCTGTCTCTCTCTCCCTATTTTCTTTTAACTGCTTCTCAAAGGAATCGGACTGAGCTTTTTAGTTTTTAACGGATCGTATTATTTATTTATTTATTCTCATTACTATTTATTATTCCTAACCAATTGCAAAGCAGACAGCATCTGCAACCATGACGTGCCACGTTTGCTATCGGGGCCCGCAACAGTGAGAATTATCTGCTGACGTGGCAATCTTTGGTAAAGTTTCAGTCACGTCCTCTTTTTAAACTTTTTTTCTTTCCGAGTTTGTTAAATGGGCACTGATATTAAATAATATTTTAATAGATAAATTATAATTTATATTTTAATCAATTATTTGGTTAATTAATGATTTAAAATTCAATATATTTTCAATCTCAATTTATTATTTTGTAAATACTAATATGAGAAATGAATATAAAATCTTTGGAATTGATAGACATATAAAAACTATACAATAAGAAGAGTTGAAATAATTAAAAAATTATAATTTTTAAAATTCTACTACAAACAATGACAAAATACTCATAATAATATCAACGCACGTAAATCAAATAAATCCAAATTTCATAAGATAAATATTAAATTAATTTTAATATTTTCAATCAATAATTCCCAAAGAGTTAAATTAAAAAAATATCAAACTTTGGTTAATTTTACAATTATAATCTAAACTCTAAAAAGTAGCAATTAAATGATTAAGCTTTTAATTTTTTAATTGTAGTCTGACATTAGAATCTCCGTTAACTTTACTAATGCGACTTGCCATGTGTTTCACAAATCTTAACTATTAATACACGTCAGCCAATTTTAATACAACTAATAAAGATTAATGAAATAGTGTCATTTAATCACATAATTAAAATGACATCGTTTCAAAAAATTAACTCCCTAAATTAATTTACGTTGTTTAATCCCTTAACCTTTCGTTTAATCCCTCAATCCTTTGTTTTCAGTTTGCTGATGTATTATCATGCGAGAGTGGCTTGGGACGTTAAGAGAACAAAATAGATTGAAAATTGAAAATGAAATGCCGAGAAATTAAACATCATAAACTGATTTAGGAATTTAATTTTTTTTGAAACAACGTAGTTTTAGCTATGTAATTAAGCGAGTCGTTTCATTCATCTTTATTAGTTTTGTTAATTTTGACTGCAGTGTATTATTATTTATTAGTCAGGATTTTTGAAACATGTAACAAGTCACATCAATAAAATTAACAAAAATATTAACATCAAATTATA
>JANKOE010000001.1:47589804-47601357 GCA_026284465.1 Erythroxylum citrifolium | reverse complement strand
CTCATTCCCCTTCCAAAATCAGATGATTCTCCAACTTCTTTGGGCCTCGATCCAGCTGCTACTTGGGTCACAACACACTCATTACTGGACGAGATTATGTGTAATAGTTCTTGAATCAAACGACGGAATTCAAACTAATCACTTTATCACCTTTTTCTTGATCGGCTCCGCGATAAAACGAAATCTAGAGAGATCTAATAATACACAGTTTTACCCTTACAAAGTAACCTTAACAATTACTTTAAAACTCACCCACTTTAGCGCTTTCCAAGTACCTTAAAAGGGCTCGGTCTCATCTTCATCCAAAACTAACAAACAAAATTCTATTAACCGAACTTCAATTCGAGTTTAAATTTAAATAAAAAGATCTCAGTACATAACTAACTTTTGGTCTAAAATTTGATGGAACTTAAGTTTTATAATCCAACTTACAGTTCGATTGTGCTCGAGTTTGAAACTAAAGCCAAAAAGAGATCCTACTGAAATGAAAAGAAATAACAGTCTCCTATCTTAAGCATTGAAATCAATGTTTTACATTTTAACCAGATAGATGTTGGTATCACATTTTTATGTACCATACCAGATTCAAATGCTGGGGTGTGTCAAAAAATGTTAAATTATACCAACCATATCGGTTAATACCGGCCGAGACATTGAAATACTGAAAATTACCAAATTAAATTTGTAACACTAAATTGAGATGCAATAATGAGCCTAATATAGATGAAATCTTTACAACTTCACAATCACCATTAGCAAATGATCCAAATATCACCAACTCATGGAAATCCAATGATTTATACCCATAAACAAATCAAAAAACCAACCAAACTTACATCTCAGGTTCCGTAAAATTGAAAGATACAGATTCAATTATCCAACGATTCTAGTAAGGACACAAGTAGAAGTGTCTCAGCTACTCAATCACTACCAAAATTGTCCACAAGAACTTAAAAAGATAAAAACATAGCAAAAATTCATCTCCAAGGGCTCCTGTCAAGCTGTTAAATTCTTACCAACTCAAGACATTCTCTGTGCAGCTTCCTTTGCTAAGAGTTTCTCCTTGGCTTTGGTCTTGGCCTGAGATTTGGATCCCATAATGCCACCACCCCATTTCTTTCGGTGCTCGTCAAACTTGTCGTTAAAGTTGGCCTACAATTAATTAAGTAAAATGACAATTATAAACATAACGTAGGAACAAAAGAACAAACCGATGAAATGATCTAAGGAGATATATTAGTATAGGAAGGAACAAAGAAACTATACTCAAGCTTAGTTTTATCAGCATGTACGGTAGATATCAAATCAAAAGATCCTCAAACCAAATAAAGCAACAATATATAAACCATTTCCGAACAAGTAACATGTCACTCTACTGGTTAAGGCTGAAGATTAGAACATTAACATGGTATTTTGTTTTGAAGCTACAAAGTCTGAAGAATAATTACCTTCACAGCCTCCAAAATCTTACTGAACTCTAACTTATCTTCATTCTTCAGTGACGTAAGACACAAAGCTGCAGCGGTTTTCTTGTGGACAATCTGAAACCCAAAGATACCATTTTTAACAAATATTTAACCAAAATAAATAAATTCGATGAATACAGTGAGATCAGAAAGTTACTGCTCCAAGTCGTGATTTGCCCTTCACAATCGCATAAGGAACCTCCATTTTGCGGCACAAGGCAGGCAGCCAAACGACAAGCTCAATTGGATCAACGTCATGAGCAATAACCACCAATTGAGCCTTGTTCTGTATGAAAATCGTATAAAATAAAAATGTAAACAGTTCCACAATAATCACATTAAAACACAAGACGGGAGATTAGCAACCAATTATTACACAGTACCTGTTCAATGAGGTAGGTGACATGATTCAGCCCGTACTTAACAACAATGGGTTTCTTAGACTCCACAGGTTTTCCCTCAGCTTCAGCTTGAGCCTTTTTCAGAAGTCTCTCCTTCTTAGCAACCTTATCCTCAGGTCTATATTTCAGCAGTAATTTGAACAGTTGTGTAGCTGTAACGGAGAATTTATAAAAGAAAACATTAACAGAGTTCTTTGTCAAGAAGTTCGTAATTCCAAAGAGCTCCAACAAAACACAAAAAAAAGAAAAAAAATCTAGTCTTAAAAAATGAATAATCATGGCAATGACAGCACAAAGCAAGGTTTTAAATTGCGGTTGCTGTCCGGACCATTATCGCAATTTGCCGCCATTTCGGCCACATTTCTCACAATTGCGTTCAAATCCTCCCCAATTACACGCAACCCCAATTTAAAACCTAGGCACAAAGAGTTATAACATGTCTTACCAAGGTTTTTGTCGAGGGTTTTAGTGAACTGATTGACTGCAGGAGGAACCTTCAAACGTTGCTTAAGAATCCTCCTTTGCCTTTGGATACGAACAACATGTGGCCACTTAACAAACCTGGTCAAATCCTTCTTTGGTGGTAAAGCACCCCCAATTCCAAACTGCTTTGGACGTTTCTCAAATAAAGGATTCACGACCTTTTCCTGAAACAAACATAAAAACATAAACATATACATACTTTGCAAAAGAAAAGAAAATGGGTATCGGCAAAAATTATCTACAGGACACTAAAAATGATTTATCAAGCAAATTATTCTAGAAAGAATGAAGATTTCTCACAGGTTTCTTCTTTGCGGCCACAGCAGCCTTACCCACTGGTCTTTTCGGTGCCTGTCAATGCCCATGAAGCCTATGTAAGCAGAAGACAAAATTTAGCATAATAAAAAGTAATTCAGTTTTTTAATGGACCAAAGCGTTACCATTGCAGGAGGCCAAATCTCGGAGCTAGAGGAAGAAGACGAAGGATGAAAATGGAGGTGGGAATATATGACGAAACCCTAGCTGTGAATTTACACAAAAGGACATGGGCATGTATAAAACCCAATTTATATTAAAGAATCTTCTTTTATATAATTGGTTTAAATACAATTCTTTAATTCTATAATAAAATACTAAATTATTATAAAGTTTATCATTGTAAAAAATTATTTATTTATTTATATTTATTAATTTATTCTATAAGTAATTTTTAATATTAGTAAGGACATAATAAAAGATGTATTTTTAAATATAAGTAACAAATAATAGTATGAAGGGTAATAACTAATAATTATGTGCGATAGTGAAATTACATTATTTAAAAATGTAAACTAACTAAAATAATTTATGCTATTTTTATAAAATAAAAAACATTGTTCAACTATAACTTTTTATCAATTTATTATAATCTTTCTATCCATTAAAATTTTGTAATAAAGTAACATAATAAGTGTAATTCTTTCAAAAATTATTTTTCCATTATTTTTGTAAAGTCCATCTCTTATTTATTTACCTATGTTGCATATATTAATTTGTTCTATTTTAAATATAAATAAAAATAATAATAAATTTGTGAGACTTGTGTCACTTTATATATAATGAAATTACAAATTTTAATTGACTTTTATTATTTAAAATTATCTAAACCAACTAAAATATTGAATTCGATTCGATTAGTTTAACAAATATATTTTATACAAAAGTTATACATGTGACTCTATCGAAAACAAGTTTTTTATTAGATAGGAGTAAGACTGCGTACTTTCGGATCTACCCAGATGTCACGCCTCAGCAAGACTTGGACTGATGATGATGATGATTTTATACAAAAGTTAATCAAATCTTAGAGACTAAATACTATTTTTATAAAGAAATAAGAAACTCACTATTTAGCTATAATTTTTTATTAATTTATCAAAATCATATAATCTCAAATAAAGATTGCACAAAAAGAGAAAAAAAGAAACTTATTAATTAAAAAAATAAAAAGGAATATAAGGAGGGATAGAATCTAGATGCAAAAGCTGAAATTGCAGAAAATGAATTCAACAAAATCAGATTCTGAGTTGACTCTATCCAACCAACTTAATTTCCTTCCTAATTTGATGATATCTTTTCACCTAAGTTTCCCTTCTTCTGTGTCATTTGCATTAAAGTATCTGGGATTTGTAGATATAACACATTAGATTGTAATTTTCTTAATCACCCTTCTTTAACACTCCCTATATTATCTTAAACCTTTTCAGACACTAACCAGCAGAAGTACTAGCAAGGTTTTGATAGGTCAAAAATGGATCCAGGTTCTCTGGAACTGAGTTTAAGTCTTAAACCCTCTTTTGTCTTGCAAGATGTATCCAAGTTTGATAGTATTCCTGCTAGGTTAGTGATGTTGGATGAGTATCTTCACAAGCATCAACAAGAACTCTCAAGTGTTGAGGCTCTTAAGCTGGAATTGCCTCAGTGCATGTTGTTACTAGTTGATGGTAGTTTTCTTTTTTCATTTTTTTTGTATGTTAAATTAAATGTTCTCTATTTCTTAAAAACCATGTTGTGTAAACTTACTTTATCTGTGAAATGTTGTTCTAGCAATTGATAAACTGAAAGAGGAGATCATGAACATAAAAAATGGTGTGGAGTCCGAGTACAAGGAGTCTCTGATGCAGTTTCTTTCAATGAAGAGAAGAAGCTACGAGCTCATGCAGATGGAAGCCTTTAAGATCTACTGCAAAGAAGAGAGGAGTGTATTTATAAGATCTTCTCATCATCAGCTTTCCAAGCAGCATCAAACAACAAAATTGAACAAAAGTACAATCCAGGTTATTTAACTCGAAGTCCATTTCCTTATTTAAGACCTCAAATTCTTGACGAATCAAACGAAAAATTAGTAGAAAATTATAAAAATCTATAAAATTTTACCGCTTAAATAATTTTCTCTTGTATCGAATTCTCTTCCCTTTCCTTATTTAAAAACTCGAATTGGAGACGGATCAAATGAAAATAATCATTTATGAAATTAATTAATAGTTTTTTATAATTTCTAATTTTTCGCATATCTAATAAAAATTATAGAAATTTTCACAATTTTGTCTCTTAAATACATTTAAGTACTCTTGTGATTCCTCAGTCGAATATCGTATTGGTAGAGGTTTGTTTACAAAAACCTTAATTTATATCATTTATTTGAAAATAATGACTTATTAAGAAGTTAATCTTGATTAAATTTTGTTTATAAAATTTCATCCTTTTTCTCATTTTTGATAAAAGATTAAAGAAGTCTGTCTTGCTCATCATATTTGATTTAAATCATTTATAATGTCTCAAATTTAATTTAGACCGACAAGTATTTAATTAATATTTAAAAGAATTAAATATTCAATAGTAATTTAATGAGAAATTAATTAGCCTAGACTCTCTTATCCAAATTCAATTCAATTTTAAACGAATGATATGTTTAAAAATAGTTAAAAAAAAGTTAATTAGTAGTTCATTTTAACGAATTTATAAAATAAATGCTTTTATCTCCTCTTTCTTTTGTGATTTTCGGGTTATTTGTTTTCCTAATATTGTTCATCTTCAGCCATTGAAAGTTGGTGGAGAAGCTGTGAGGAATCAATCCAAGCTACCTTCAAACTCCAAATGTAGAAACCAAAGAAGATCATGGTCACCATTGCTTCACGCAAGGTTTGTGGAAGCTGTAGAGTCCCTTGGAGGACCTCAAGGTTTGTGACTTTCGTTCTCAGGGACTAAGTTTTTATCTTATTCCTTCTGATCCCACCATGTTTGTAGTTTGATACACGCAGTGGCTACACCAAATCAAATAAGAGCAATCATGCAGGTCGAAGGGCTAACCAATGATCAAGTGAAAAGCCATTTGCAGGTAAAAAAATTGGATTTTGACATGGAAGTTTGATCTTGAAATGTTATGGTCATGATCTTTATCTTCTTCCATCCGTTTCCATTGCAGAAGTATCGTATTCATAACAGGATATTTTCAACCACCAATGACTATGCATTTGGACCTGAAGAGAAGTTTGGAAAGTTCATGAACTAGTTATGGTGACCAGGAACTGAACTGAAAGATTAGTTTTATGTTTATTAAGACTTTGAGAGTGAGTTTCTAATGGTAGGATTGGGAATTGGTAGCAATTTCGGTATACCAAAGTTCCTTAGTTTCGACTTTTCCTAATTTTCAGTTCATATGTTTTGAAAATATATTTTAAATATATTTAAATACATTTTTTAATTATTATTATTTTTTATTTATTTTTATTTTAGTATTTTCTGTATTAATTATTATATTCATTATTTGCCTTTTCTGCTGTATTTGTTACGTATTTACTTTTTCAACTTGCATTCATATTATCCTTGCCACATTTGCATGTGGGTTTATTGAAAACAGTCTCTCTACCGTGTAGGGGTAGGCTGCATACTATCAGGGCCTCCTAGACCTTGCTTTATTGCGAGACTTCGAAGTATGATGATGATGTTTTCAAAATATATGATTGTGTCAAATTAACTTGGTTGAAACAAGTTCCAATCAATTTATTAAAAATGAAAATTTTGTATTTTAAATTATTAAATAACCGATATTCCAAGTTAGAATCGAATAAATTTTCTAATTAAATATCTCTATTTTCGAATTCTATCTTAAACTTGAATTCAAACTTCATCAAAGTTAACTTATTTCATTGTAAGTTAAATTAGACTGGCTCGATTCAGGATCGTTTATTTATGTAATCCCAACCTACAGTAGAGTTTATAGTTCAACAACAAAAAAGTGTAGGATTTGTGATATGGAAAATGCTCTTTTTCAATGTCAACTCTAGTAAATTGAGATCGAACCCTTCAAGCTTCAAGGTAGAAACAAGCTTCATATTTCCCATTTCAATGTCAGTTTCCATAATATGGAACATCTCAGGTCACAGTCGAGTTCAAGAAACTAAGATCGGGTTGAGCACAGAACCAATGAAGAACACAAGTCCAGAATTCTCTTCCTTGATTGTGAAAATGAAAGGATGGTCTGCTACAAACCTTGGAGGGTCAATCCGGCCGCATAACCATATAAATCCTGGAGCTGTACTAGCTGCAGCTTCAGTTCCTTCCTCATTAACTTCAATGAACGACTTGTGGAACACCTTTGACAGAACAGGAGACCGGTCAGTATCCATCATGCCAGTGAACTCTCCAACATCCATAAATGGAAGTTCCAATCCCAGTTCCTTCATGGTACTTGAAGCTTCAAGCTCAAACGAAAACCTGAACCTTGGAATCCACAGATACTTAATATCCTCTTCAACTAAACTTGAATCACAATTCCAGACCGTAGGGTCAGTTCTGAACTTCTCTACCAGACATTCAAACCCATCTGTTGCATCTGGGAGAAAGAAATACATTGAAAATCTCAGGTTGTCTGGTCCATTCTGATATGGAAGTTTCACGACTTTGTAACCATCAAAGGTTCCATACAGGTTCCTTTCATAGCTCATGGTGGTCATGAAAGGAGCTTGAACAATCTGACCATCAAGAAGGTGGAAGTGTTTGAACTCGGTTCTTGATGGATCGAACTGCCGGTCCCATGATCCTTTGAAGTAGAGAGCATTTGCAAGAACAAGACAAGTGTCGTTGCCTAGAGACTTTGGGAGGAGGTGTTTGATGAGTCCTTTCGTCGCAGTCTCTGCCCAATTAATAGTTTACTTCATCTGTCACTTCAGTAGCCTTGAAAGAGAAGCAATCAAGCAATAACGTAAATTATCAATGTCAAGAGAACCAGAAAGAGATGTGAATCAGTTGCAGAAAGATATCTACCAATTGAAATGTCATCTTAAAATCCTTGAATCCTTTTACATGATTGGATCTTTAACCCTTGAATAGGAAAGATAAAATCGGTTCAGACTAAAATTATAACAAAAATTATAACAGTCAAATTTATTTTGATCATGATTCATATCGAATTAAATTTATATTTAAAAACATAAAAATTAAAATATCATCTTGAAGTTTGGATTATGTTGAATTCTTTCACATGTTAAGATCTTTAAACCTTGAATAGAGAAGGTAAAATTATCTCTAACTAAAGTTAATTACAGTCAACTTCATTTTGTTCAAGATTCTTGGTGGATCAGATTGGGGCGTAAAAACATAAAATTTAAATGTTATCTTGAAATCTTGATCATGTTGATACATTTTACATGTTAAGATCTTCAAATCTTGAATAGAAAAACAAAATCAGCTTAGAATAAAACTAACAGTCAAACCCCTTTTAATTGGGATTCATGTCAGATCCGACTTGGGCTTAAAAACTCATGTTGAACATTTTTACATTTTAAGATCTTTAAACCTTCAACAAGGAAGGCAAAATAGGCTCAGACTAAGGTTATCGGTCAAATCTAATTTGATCAAGATTCATATCGTAGTAAAATAGTGCTTAAAAAAGTTGATAAAATCTTCAAAAAAATATACATCTATATCAGAAATTTTTTAGCTCACTAAAGGAATTCCTCCATTTATGATTGAAATTGGAAAAATCACCTTAGTAACAAAGTCAACCTCTTTGGTTATGGCACCATAAACACCTTTCGCCACCTCCTCAAAAGAAGGCTTCAGGTGAAATCTTTGATCAATCCAAACACCATTGACGAATGATACAACAGGACCTCCATTACCATCCTTTCTCTGCAATAGCACAGAACTGACAATCTTGGAAGCCAGACAATTTAGCTCCTCGACACTTCTTGATCCCAGAAACAAAAGAAGCTGATCAAGTGTTGACCCTTTGGATCCTACTGCAAGAAGGCTCAGCATGGAATGGAATGAGAGTGGAGAGAACACAAAGTTCATCCCTTTTTCTGCTTCTCTCAGAAGAAGATGAGTCGCCATACGAAGAGAGAAACTGAAGTCCATAGCTTCGTCTGTGATCTCCATCTTTGAGCTGTGGTGCTTGAATATACTCTACTTGTATACATCATCCGTAATTGGAGATTACAAGGTATGAGATGCACTTGTTTGTATCAAGTGGCGAATTTCTCTAAGGGTACATATTCTCGACTCCATTGTTCTTGGATTGAGTGTAAGTCGTGAAAGGAGACAAGATGAAATGTTCTTTGCCGGCTTCTTCTTCTATATAATTTTGTTCTTGTTGTTGTGTGTGAATCATATAATATACAGACTTATTTTAGAATATCTTGATTGAATATGGTCACTTGATAAGAGATAATTTAGAATATTTTTACTGAATGTGATCACTTGATACTGAAAGTATTTAATTATATTTGAGTAAATGATAGATAATTTAGAATACAAACATACCTGTATGATCTAGAATACGAGCGTGTCTATCTATTCTGTGTTTTGTTGAAAAAAAATGGATTATATTCTTGCTATTTAATTGAAAATTTATTGTATTCTTAATATTAATCTTATGATTAAAGGAAAATCATAACCTTGATAAATGTAAACAATCATAAACAGGAAGAAAAGAGAGTAAATGAAGAAAAAGCAAATGTGTCCACATGCACATCATTCTTGAAGAATTACACATACATGGAAGATAGTAAGTGTAAGAAGAACTTTCTGTAGGGAGTTGAAGAAGCTGGAAGTATCACAGACGAAGGAGGAGAAGGTGATAAAAATGGCAGGGAAGGTGGTGGCGGCGGTGGTCAAAGGTTTGGTGGAGATAATGGAGGTGGTGGTAGGACCCGTCAGGCTTCTTCACTTTCACATTAATCGTTCATACAGCAAATAATTCGATCACAATTGCTTATGAAATCAAAAGTCAACAAATGTGTTTAATCATCATTCATACAACAATCGAATCCTAATTACTTTATTCTAGACGAATTCTTATATAAAATTCATGTAAACATATTACATAAATATTAAAACCTTGATCTTATTAAAAACAAACAACATATTGTATTAAATGTGCTTCAACCTACGAACAGTTCATAGGTAACGAACTCTACGCGAAAATGAGTTCACAAGTTCGCGTAACATATTTCGCGAAGCTCGATTTACAATAGCTCTTACTATTTCCATTGAAAGATCTATAGGATATAAAGTCCTAATTAACTCCCTTTTACGCATCTTTTTAATAAATGTCATCACTAATAAATTATAAGTCTTCTCAGGCATACTATTTCAGAACATTCGTAATAGTTCGCCTTAAGGTTAAAGTAATGCCGCAAGCAAAATCATGTACTTTACTTCAACATCTACGTATGCTAGACAACCTCTAAAATATAACTCTTGCATCATATTATTAACTGCAATAACATGTTATATTAGACCATCTTCAGGCATTAACCGCATATAGACTAACTGTACATACATGTTGTCAATTCATTTCTACTGTGCCTCACAACGAATAAGCTTAGGCGTTTGCTTAATAATAAGTATTTTCCTAAAAACAAATTTTCAGGAATCAGAAGAGTATTCAAAATAATAAATTATTTTGTCTAACACATAGCAAACTCATGCGCATATATGTAAATAATTTATTATTTTGTATTATATTTGTTTATCAACAATTTATTGAACTAATAAAAAATGCTTTTAATATCTAATCAATTAGAAATTTATTTCTAATTTAACTTATAATTGAACTAATCAATTATCTTGGTTTAATTAGAAACTAATTTCTAATGAAACTACTATCTAATGTTAACTAAACAAATTAGTATTAATTTAATTAGAAAATAAACCAAAAAAATAGTTTATTTCCAAGGTTATTTTAACTAATTAATTAGAAACTTATTTCTAATATTCAAATATGAATAATTCAAATTGAATTAGAAACTTATTTCTAATTTAAAATATAATTGAACTAATCAACTTATTTTTATTTGTTTAGGTTAATTAAAAACTAATTTCTAATAAAACCCCTTTTTTATATTTAATATAACTTTTTGTTTTTCCAAAGGCAATGGTCAACAACTCAATATGCCACACCACACACACGTATATAGATACAGATATATAAGATATGCATATATCACTAAACACCGCACGAATATTTATGGCTTTCAGATCCCTGTTTTGTTTCTACGTCTCAATAGATACATTGCGGTACAAATAAGACAAAAAACCAGTCGCCATCTTGTTCTCAGCGCAACTTTTAAGGGAAAAGAATACAAAACACTTATTGCAACTGTTGTAAAAAGGCCACGTGCCTCTGAAAGAGTCTTCTTCCTTATCCTCAAAAGGTTGATCCCCAACCCTAAAGCCCCAGTCGCAGAAAGAGTCTTCTTCCTCTTCTTTCTCCAGTGCAGTTTTTTCATTTCTTCTCTCGTTATTGTTGGTTAATCACAGTGTAAAGTGTAAACACAAAAAAAACTGTGGCTTTTGAGATAGAGAAGAAACAACTACCAACACAACATTTTCGTATTTAAGTATATGATGACAATTATACCCATCATGGGTGTATATAAGTCATCAGTTTCCATAATATGGATCAGGTCACGTTCGAGTTCAAGAAACTAAGATCGGGTTGAGCACAGAACCAATGAAGAACACAAGTCCAGAATTCTCTTCCTTGATCGTGAAAATGAAAGGATGGTCTGCTACAAACCTTGGAGGATCCATCGGGACACAATACAATATAAATTCTGGAGCTGTACTAGCTGCAGCTTTAGTTCCTTCCTCATTAACTTCAATGAACGACTTGTGGAACACCTTTGACAGAACAGGAGACCGGTCAGTATCCATCA
>JANKOE010000001.1:47513869-47554510 GCA_026284465.1 Erythroxylum citrifolium | reverse complement strand
TTTCATTTATAATCATGGCCCAAATATTTTTAATATTTAATCATTTATTAATGTATTTTTATCATTTCTAACAAGTAAGAATATTTATACTTGCAAAATAGGAAGCTAGCTTGACCCATTTGAAACAATGTATACACCAAAATTGACATTTATTTCTCAAACCTCATTCTTGTTATGATCAAGTAATCTACAACTTAGGTGGAATCAAGCATATGATTAAGTTAAACCATTCAGTTAAGTTGAAAATGTGAATAAGATGAAGTAGTTATTTAGTTTTGTTTTGAACTACTTTGGTAAAGTTCTCTAATCATATGACTAATGTTTGAGTATTGTGAATTTCATTTATTTTTCATTGAGAGCATAAATGTACTTTTTGTAAGAGATGTTCAATGGATTGAATTTATTGTTTAATTTTAGATTATCGTATTGCCAACCGATTTATTCGTAGTTTATAATTAAGTAAATTATTAAATTAACAAATTTTATAAGAAAAAAATAAAAGAATCAAATTTTAAGAACATGAAAAATGAAATTGAGATTGACAAAAGTATTCAAGTTTGATCACGTCTACAATTAATGAATTTAATTCAAGTTAATTAAATTTCAAATCCAAAAATTCAAGGGGTGTGGTTGAGTGGTAAGGACTCATCCATTCTTAACTAAAAGTTAGGGGTTCGATCTTTGGACTAGCTGTCTTACTTTGTGAGGTGCTTACAAACCAGCAAGGGGATTAATCATTAGGTCTGTCGGTGAATACCCTGATCTAAGACAAAAAAAATTCAAATTCAATGCTTGATCTCGAGCTCGAGTTCGAGTTGAATAAAATTTTATTTAAAATGACGTCATATTATTTATATTTTTGTACACTTTTGAGTCATATTAAAAAAAAATCGAAAATTTTAATAAAAAGATTAAGCATGAACTCGAAATTCGGTCAACTTAAGTTTGGGTGGAGCTATGTTGCCTTGCCTTGTCTAAGCATAAGAACCATTAGTAGTTTATTGCATTGAGCAAATATTTATTAAGAAAAGGACATAAAAGTTGATAGGAATCATAAAGTAAACAAAAGACCATAAAAACTAAAATAAAATAGTGTTAATAAAAAAGTAGATTGATGATCTCACCCCACCCACCACCATAGTAGCAGACAGAGAGAGAGAGAGACGGCAGCTTTAAACTCGCGCATTCATGGCTTTTGTCTTTGATACATATTAAATCCCATTATAGAATTCTCCATCTCTCTCTCGCTGTCTTAAACACCGAGGTTTTGGGTTGGTGATTCTCTCTCAGTTACTCTTGTGTTTCTTCTTTATTCTCACCAGCCACTGTAATCACACCGACCGCTGTGCAGTTACTTACCTTGTTTGTTTCGTTCTCAATTTGTTAGTTTCTTTGCCTTTGTCGCGCTAAAGGATGCTTTCAAATGGGGTTTCTCTCGTTTCGTAATCCATAGGATTTTCTGGGTCGTTCTTTTGATTTTCTGTTGACTTTTACCCTTTTTTTTCCTCTTGGGAATAAGACAGAATTTATGGCTTGCGGAGTGTCTTTTGAATTATCGTTTTTTGAATTGAATTGTTTACATGTGGTTGTTCCTTTTTTTCTTTTGATTTTTCCGCAAGATCAAATTTTGATTACTAGATAGTGTTGCTCTTCACTGAAGAAAAGAACCCTTTTCTTGATTTTGGAGGAAAGCCTTAACAATGGATGAAAATTTTTTCAATTCAAAAGGGAGTTGATTTGAGGAAATAAAGTCCTCAGCTTCATGCGCAAGTTACTGATTGTTGCAGAATACGATGATATGCTACTATTTGTCAGTGAATGCGGAATGCTAAACTGATCGTGCACCTACTTGGAACAAATTTTGATGCCTGTGCTGTCTTTTCTTGATTGTTTTTATGTGGTATACGGAAAAAATAAGAGTTCTGATCATACTCTTCGTACTTTGCGAGATGGGTGGTTTGTTGTTTCTTGTGTCACCGTATAGAATTTCTTTTTCTCATAGTGTTACCTTCGTCAGATGGATGGTTCCTTGTTTCTTAGCTCAGGAGTTTTTCTTTATGGATATCTCAAACTATACATTGGACTAATATTTCAGTTATTCTTTTCTAATTTTTAGGAGGAGAAAATCTATACAAACTGCCCAACCAGATAAAGAAGCACTTGGCATTTTAAAACTAGAGAGGGAGGTTACTGGTTTGCGGGGACCTTCTGCTCGCTTAGAGCCTTCTCTCATTCTCATTGTTTTGTTGTATGGAACAATTTTGATGCTTATTGCTTGGTGGAGTTAGCTTGTGGAGGAGAGTGGAGAACACTTGTCTAAGGCTTTAAGTTAAAAAAAGCGGTTTTTGAGCTGACAACATGGGTGCTGTTTGTTGCTGCTTGCCTGCTGGGGATTTTGATGATTATATGAACCCTAACAGTTCTGTATATAGAAATTGCATGTGTCTCAGCTGTTTCATCCAAAATTTTCTAGATGTGGTATGTATAGTTTTCCTTTTTGTTGTGCCCCTTCCCATTACTGCCCATTTTTTACTTTTTTTTCCCCCTTTCCTGTGAAATTTTGTTTTTCTTGATCGATAGAATAACAATTAGATTGTATGCAGTGCCTTATAAATTACTAGCTTCCTATTGCATATGGAGACTATTGTCATTGACCAAGTTTCCTGTGTATCTTCCCATGCGCAACTAAGCATGCATGGAGATTCTTTAGGCTTTTTAGCCAACAATTAATAGCTAGTATATTGTAATCACATTCTGACAGAATAGCTTTAGGTAACACAAGATTTTGTGCTTCTATTCTTGCTTTTGGGTTCAAAATGAAAATGCCTGAGAGACTGTAGTATCAGTATGTTTTATAAATAAAGAAGGAAATACCTATTCTGGCATTTGGACTTGATCTTGCCTCTTCAGCTTCAGTACCAAACAAGTTTGATACAGAAAAAAAGCAATGAGTTTTTCACTGGTTGGGAGGGTGTTTGCTACCAAGCTAACCCACCTGTGGAATTGGGACAGAGTTATATAAAATCTAAAATTGTATGTTATAGCATCTGTCCTAGTTTAGAGCCCTGGGCATCTTTGTGCATGATTTTACATGTTCTGTAAATTTAGTGCAAAATTTTATGTTAGACTATATCTTATTGATTTTCAGGGGAGATATTATTGATCAAAATCTTTGTGATGAATTCCAACTATGTCTACCTTGTCTTTGTTTTCTTCATTGCTTGCAGTATTCTTTGCTTTTTCGGAGAGGGGAAATGCATTCTGTCCCTTCATCAATTCAGGGGGCGGCATCTATAAGTTCTGCATCGCTTGACAATTCTCTTTCTGACATGTATCGTTCACCTCCAAGACCCTTACCTTATGATGTCGACCCCAGATACTTCCGCTTACGTGATGGTCTGGTTTCCAGGCGTGAAAAGGGTTCAAGTCATTCACATGAAGAAACAGAACCATTAAGAAGCGAGAATGGTGCTGATTCAGAGTCCCTGAACACAGGAGACAAATGGAATGTATCTTGTGAAGAAGGATCAAAAGAACAGCTCATTAAATGTTCATTGAAACTCTCTGCTAAATCAACAGTTGGGATGGGGTATATATATTCATCATCAGAAGATGAGGATGTCTGTCCAACATGTCTTGAAGGTAATATTTTTATTGAAGCTTTAACTGATTTCCAGCCTTAAGGTCTGTTTATGGTAACAACTTTTGTTGCTAAGGTTGCTTGATTACATGTTCTGGAGTCAAAAGTTTTACCTTTACTTGGTACTTGCTTGTTAAAGTAACTTATAGCAACAACGACATTATTCATCATCAGTAGACATGTCTGTCCAACATGTCCTGAAACTAACATTTTTATTATCCCCATGTCCACTTCCCAAACATAAGAAATGAAAATGGAGATTGGTGTATTTTTTTTGCTATGAAAAGATTAAATATCAATTGGCTCGTCAGTAACTAAGCTAGCTGTAGTAAGTGTCTGCTAATTTCACAAAAAAGGAGAGCATATTAAAATGATGGAATGTGGAATGAGCCAAAAAATGTCACTTAAATGTCTAAGCTCAATAAGTGTGGACCTAAATCCTGCACTAGTTCATTCTTTCCAAAAGATGAAATCTCGTGGAAATCTTCATTTGACAGCCATGTAAGCTAAATGAATGTAGAATTCTGTAGAATACAGGCTTCTCCACCAATCTGTTGTGGTCTTATATTGGCCTGTTGTCGGGACACTATAAGGCTTTTCTTGATATCTAAATGAATGTTCATCAATAAAGCAATATTGTTATTCCTTAGTTCTTGGACTAAATTGCAAAATATTCTCAGCTGAGTTTTAAATTGAATAACATTATCATTTCTACTTTAATGTGCAGAATATACTCCAGAGAACCCCAAGATAATGACAAAATGCTCTCATCATTTCCACCTTGGTTGCATTTACGAGTGGATGGAGAGAAGTGACAGCTGCCCACTCTGCGGCAAGGTATCCCCTTTTAGTTGGTTCTTTGAGAGCTCGTTTACTATTATTACTCTGCGGTGAGGTAAACTAGGTTTTATAGCTTTTTCTCTCTGGCTTTAAGGCAGAATCATTTCTATGATCTAAACTAGGTTTTATAGCTTTTTCTCTCTGGCTTTAAGGCAGAATCATTTCTATGATCGGTTATGTTGAGTAACTATTGGTATGGAAAATTATCTTAATTCTCTTCCCGCGCACGAGTATTGTCATATTTATTCAACCATTTGCGTAAGAGTTCCTTACTTCTGGAATTTTGTGTATATTGATATCCACATAGCATTCTATTACTCTTCAGAAGAAATCATGACTACTATCAACATAACGTTGTATTATTACTCTTGGAAAAAATGTTTACTACCACTGCAGAAAACTGTAGAATAGGAAACACTAGGCCTCCATATGTCTCTGTTGCATTTCATATCAAAATCTTCTGATGTCTATCGTACTCATTCACAATTTGGTCAGCCAATCTAAGGCATACTGATGCAGATGCATGGGCTTGACTCAGTAAAAGTTTCATGAGCTTTTTAGGTAATGAAACATTGGGCCAAATCTAGGACTAGATGAATTGGACTGATGCATTGCAGTTCGCACCTCAAGAGACTTGGCCGAAATTTTGCTGTGACTTGCTAACACTCTCTCAAATATGTACTTTCTATGTCAAATCTTAAAAACGTGAAATCTGTAAATCAAGAAGCCATTTTATTCTCAATCGTGGATCATCCCCCTAACTCTTACACTGGTTAGCTGTTTACTGTAAAATCTGGTTACTCGATTTTGTATTTTTTATGCTCAAGTGAAATTTGTTATCATTCTAATTTGAACCATGACACGAACATTTTCTTGGTTTACTGCTTCAGGAAATGGAATTCGATGAACCAACTTGATCGTTTACTGGACGTAAACTATAGCCACACGAGGACAGGAGAAAGAAATCCCCAGGGAGATGGGCCGGAATACTTGTGAATATTGCAGGTTAAAAAGTGTTTTGGTATCTATAGTTAATATTGCAAATCTGTTCAGCATATGAATGGCTGTAAAGTACATTGCCATCTCAATGATCTTTGGTTGAAGTTTTTGATGCACAGGAATGAAAATCTTCTTATACTTTTGTTTAACATGTAAATAGAGCTTTGGCGTTTTGTGTTACTTCCTGAGCTTAAGTCTCCTGTTGACTATTATATGGCATTTTGGACTCTATAGCTTGGCCTAACAATGCCCTCCATAACATGTTTTCTTGACTGGAAATGCCTTCTTAGATATGAATATTGAGTAAATTATTAAGTTTGCTTAACTTAACTAATGATGTTTTGGAAAATTAAAACTTAATGCAATTATTTTGTACTTGTTAACTAAAATTAGAACGTTTATATCAAGTAATGTACATTTATAATATAGGTCCTTTTTTATTTAAAGATAGAAATTACAGCAAAAACTGATATGCAGTTTTATATATAGATCAATATTATTAATTTATATCGGTGCAGTACACAAACACTGAGATAAAGGAATATCCAAAGTACAAGGGAAATATAAAGAGGAAAGTTGGCTTTCTTGATGCTTATGTATATCATAACAAGAGGAATACATGTAAAAGCAAACTTGTAAACATTAAGATCATTGATAGAGTGAGAATTAGTAAGTGAAACTATTTTGCTGCAACTTCGAATGCTCTCTCGAAAACTGCAGTAGGCTGGCCACCACTCAGCTTCTGTTTCCCATTTATCTGTTTGAAACACAGTTCCTGTTAGAATTCAACTGTAAGATCATAAAAGGCCAGATACTTTTGTCACATACCACATAGTATGGTACACCATTAATGCCCTCAGAGTACTTGTGTAGCTCCTCAGTAACCTTCAATGGATTCAGAAATAGAATATTCAGGTAGAAAACTTGACGTTTCATTGTTGAGAACGTAGAAAGAAAATTTCCAATTAATATCATGCAAAAGAATCGTATTGCAGAAAAAAAGTAGTCCAAGGACAAATACTGAAAAATGGTTGCCTCACGGGGGTGGATCAAATGGTGGTAGGAGGTTCCGAAGGGTCTCTGAAAACTAAAAGGTCGACGGTTTGAGTCATGGTTTCGCGACTCACTTAAAAGACCTTTATGTGTGGCTGACCAAGAGCAGAGACATACTGAACCTATTAATAACCGTTGTAAAAAAATGCTTGCCAACGTAAAGATGGATACTTCACCAATTGCCCAAACAGATTAATGGGATAAACTTTCTCCAAGAACTCAGAGTTGTAATCTTTGAATCTTGACAAGTACTGGAGCATGACAAAAAAGAAGCAACAGCAAAAGTTTAAAAAACTTGAGAAAAGAACAGACCTCATTGACTCCATTATTTGGATCTTCAAGAAACTCAGCTGCCCCCTCTATCCCAACCTTCTTAGCACATTCCACAAGAAATTCCCTGTATTGATCAAATTGTGAAATGTTAAGAGTTTTCATAACGATGGAAACTTTGAGTCTGTGCTGAAAGATGCCAGATTGTTTGTTTGACTTAATCAGTCAACCTTTGTCGTTTAAATTGCAAATTCACACCATGCATTTAGGCTTGGCAAAAAGGGTTAGGGGTACCTGACCCAAAACCTGTCAAGCCAACCAAAACCAGGCCGACCAGGCCCAAACCTGAGTTTTTGTCTGGGCTCTAATCGGGCTTGGGCTTTATAGGTTGACTTGAAGTCCGACCAAACTCTTGCTCATGCTTGCTTTCTTGAGGTTTGATCGGACTTCACACCTATCATCCCTCATAAAAACTTTGGTAATTAGTTCTATTCAAACTTGCTTGTTCTGAACTACTGATTTCCAATTAATCAGATATTGCAAACAGATAATCTTGCTCGTTTCACAAAAGTCAATATTTATAGTACACGGGTTCCAAATAACTCTTCTATTGAGTTGAGATCTTCAAGGATCAAGCTTAACTTTTCCAGTAGGGAAAAAGGAAAGAATTTAAGAAGCAACCAGTTAGGCAGTGACAAGATCATGCAATTGACATGAAAAAGTGCCCTAAAAGAATCACAACACGTATGGACACTTACTTATCACCAATATATTTAGCCTGTGTGAAGTAACCAAAGAACAGCTCCTCTGCAAGTTTATGTTGCTTATCAAGATCCTGTTGGCCAGCAAAGTATAGAAGCCTGTGGCTGTCAAGAGTGTTTCCACTGTGCATAGCATAGATCACATTAGTGATTTTCCCTTGAAAGAACTTTGAACCGTTATTCCCTAACATAATTTTCCGTAAATGAATTCAGAACATTACGTGAGTCCAGCCATGTTGTATTCCAAGTCAAGACCCTTAAAAATCTGTAATGTTCATGACGCCTAAGTTACATATCACTGAAACCCATAAGTTTCAAAGCATACAAGGGAAATAAAAGGGAACAGAAACGATTAATACCTCCTCCATTCTTGCCAGCATTCCATCGACTCGAGATCCAAACTTTCCCCTATAGAACTGTAGCTTATCAACACCTTCTTTTGGAGCAGAGGGGTCAAGAAAGAATGGGTGCCATATGATCTGCAAACACAAACTAACCAAACTTCAAACGAACATCAAACATAGAATAAATGGTTCGATCCTCTTTATTGTTCTTTCTCAAACCGAGAGAAAAGTAAGAGAGGAGAAGAGGAGGGGACCTCAAAATCATATTTATCCTTAGATGCATCTATAGCTTTGTCCAAATTTTTCTTCCCAACATAGCACCATGGGCATACAGTATCTGAGCTGATGTCAATTTTAATGAGCTTCTTCCCACTGCTGCTACTAACCGATTGAGACATGACGCTTTGGTTTCTGCTGCCTTTCTATGCAGAGATTTTTAAGTTAAGTTCAATTCCCAAAGTATCAAAACAAGCGTTCAAAAACCTATTGAAACTTCATCAGATGAATAAGACCCATTTGCAGATGATCACTTGTGTTAGGTTTCAAAGCACATAAAAGGTGAATTTCATTGGTATCAAAATTTAGATATGCATCCAATGAAAGAACGAACATGTTCTATTTCTCTCTATAATTCCAATTACGTTCTTGAAGACAAATAATTTGCATCTGCTTCTTATAGAGAACCTCAACCTATTCTAAGTAATCAACGAGTGACAAAAACTCGCAAATACGAAATCTTTTTGTAAGAAGTTTCCAACTTTCAATATCTATAATCCAACAATCAAAACTGAATGCAATAGAAGGAGGGCTTAGCTCAATTTCATCATCGTCCCTCCAACAAATCCCACTCACAACAGGAAAAGGAAACCCTAATGAAACAGAAAGCCTAAACAAGAGACAGAAAGGTTTACCTGGTTGAAAAACAAAGAAGGTGATCCTTTGGGGAGAGATAACAATGGCATTGTGAATGGGAACCTGGAAAGGTCTTGGCTTTTCTACTTGATGACGATGACGTTGACATTCTATCTTTGACCATTCACCTAACGCTTTACCAAATTATAAAAATGGAAACTTGAATCTGAATTGCTCATCTTGTCCTGCCCAAAATATCCAGACAGATGAGTTCAAGGGTCGTCGCGTGTGATTCGTCTATTCGTATATCTAATCCAAACTTTGAAAAAAAAAAGGCTTAATTTGATACACGATCCAAATTTAAAAAGATCCAAACTTGTTGATTTCAAGTTGAATTACAACGTGTCTCAAATCAAATATGTGATTAGAGTGGACAACAACCCGAATTAGACCATCGATCCCACAGCTTAACTTGATCCTCCCAACAAGTGATTTCAATCTAATTTAAAACTCGCTCAATTCAACCTGTATGATTCGTTGACTTTAAATTATGTCATTTTTATTAATCTTACTTCTGACATATTGTTTTATCTAAAAATGCATTTTTTTAGTTGTTAAGAGATCAGTTATACACAATCTGCACGCTCCTGAAAACTTAATTCTTCGTTACGTTTTAAAAATTGAAATGAAAATTAAACTTATAAAATAAAATATTTAAAATTTAAAAGGTTCGATCAATATTAAAACATTATAAAACGTAATTTTTAGTAACAATAGTTAGTTTTAAAAATCAAATAATTAATTAATAAACTAAACAATTTTTAGTAACAATAGTTATTAAAATAAATTGAGTTAAAAAATTAAAAACCAAATCAAAAAAATTAACTAATTTAAGATTTTCGTTAACCAATTCATTCTTTTAATCGTTGGTTTTCTAAAAGAATTGCAAATTGTAATAGAAAATAACGGTCATTCTTACTTTTGAGTACTTAGGGCCGTCCAAGTGTCTCGGAACAGCAACCTCAAGCTTGTTAACACATATCCTCCGAGCATCTCGGAACAGCATCATCAAACTTGTTTATGTTTAACTTACAAATGTTTATGTTTAACTTACAAAAGTTTATTAACTCGAAGGTGAGGATGATCCTAAAACATCAGTAATGGGGAACAACTGATGAAACAACCGACCTGGAATGTCCTAAGTAAGTTTAGCTCACTCTAATGGCGTCTCATTGCTCACCTTTTTAAATTGGCATATTTCAGGAAGAGAAGAGAAGATAGTTCCCAAAATTAGATACATTTGGCAGAAACAGTTGTATTTTCCACATTACACAGGTTGCAATACGGAGATAAATCTTATCCGTTTATTCAAACAGAGATGTGCCATGTTCAGGTGATCTTATCTAATGTTCAGGTGATCTTATCTACCTGTTCACATGGCTGATCATCCAGTGTGGCAAGGATATGTTATTACCAGTTCCAACATGAGCTGGACCCTCCTCACTTTGGGTCGTTTCTTGTATCATCTGCTCATCCAAACTGCAGAAATTTACAGACAAATTCAGTTTAGCATCTGATTGATGAACTGTTCCTAGTTGATAACATTCCTGAAAATTGTAGCAACAACTACTAAGATAACTAGGGGATAGCAACACAGTTCGACCCGACCCAACACCTATTATCTTCAGTATGAATTCAGTTTGAATCTCGATCAAACCGCTACAAAACAATGCCATTTTGTGGTGAGAGCTTCGGCCAATCCAAAGATTGGCCTTGCAAGTCTAAAGTTGAGTTAACTTGAATATCAATCAATTAAAACTTAACTCTTTTACTTTAGACAAGTCTGAGCTGAATGAGTTTTAATTGTAAACTTTATACACTCAGCAAATGAAACTAATTTGTATTTAAAAAATAATTCAATTATTTAATTTCATATAATTCAAAGAGTTAAAATATTTATTATGTTCACGTCTCTCTAATTTGCCTGAATAATTCTTGATTTTTTTACAGTAAAATTTTAATTCTTACCTTTAGCATACAATCAAACATCATATACTATTTTATAGAGCCAACATAAATTCTAGGCTCGTCAAATCAATGGTATTTAATCTTAGAAATGAAATAACAAAATGTTATATATAAAACAAGCACTTTATCATAATTCTTTTTAGATAACTTCAAATCCAGATCTAATTATTCAATTAATCCTTTAAAATAAAGTTTATTTCTAACATAAGACTCATCAATAAGTCCTATGATGTTGGATGCTATAGTTCACTATTTTGTAGATTCTTGCACCACTAGCATTAGAGTAACTTGTGAAAAACAAGGATGAGTTATAACTTAATTTAGAGATCCATTCTGAGCAAAATAGAGATGAATCTTACCCCATAGTTAGAGAAGGAAGTGACATCATTGGCTGCTGCGATTGTTGAGTGAAGGAGGATGAGTTTTGGGCATGATTTTGTTCTTCCAACTGTGGATTTGCAACCAGAATTTGCATATTTTTATGAAAGGAAAAGTTTCGTGACCGGTGACGGGTAATTAGTAAATATCAGTGGTCACTGATACCGTAAATGGCAAAAGACCACTTGGTTTCTGTGTTTGATATTGATTATACAAGTTAAAAAGCATCTTTTACCTGCTTTATCAATACATTGTTTTGCTCCTGCAAGGCCCTTCCCTGAAACAATCAGATAAGAACATGCTTTGCTCACGTGAAACTCATTTCGAATTCAATATACACGTTATCTTCAACTTTCTCACTAATGAAAGTTCTGATAATTAGACAAGTTGTAATGAAAGTTACCTTTTTCTGCAGCTGGGAAATAGACTCATTGATCAGTTGATTCTGCAAAGTTCATCCAATATATATACTGTGACCCTTGTCTTTACTCAGAAATAATGTTTCTAAAATTCTGTAGAAGAATGTTAGATTCACCTTTCTTGATCTTACTCGCCTAAGGGCAGTATCAATTTGATGCTCCAAGTGTTGGAGCTCCCTAAGACTCATGAGGTCCAAATCTTCTCCGGCATAGTTCCTCAACAAAATCATTGTGAAGTATGTCAGATCTTTTCTGTTTTTTGTTGTTACTTTAAGCTCTTATCCAAACTTGTGAATAAAAAGCAAGCGACTGGGCATCAAAGATTGAAGCTTGCTTGTACCTTAGGTTTCGTTGTAGGGCTTCAATTCTAGTCAGGAGCCTAGGTTGTTCCACAGTCCAGCTTGCCTAAACAAACATGCAGCTCACAGAAATAAAATGGTGAGAAATGTTCAGATCATTTATTTCTAGCAATTTTGAAGATGCAATCTTGTTTCAGTAGAATAATTTTAAATTTCGGTTACAAGTTCAGACCGTTACAACGATTTGTCGTAATTGCGGATCCATTTCCAAACAATTCAAAACTTTTAGTATAGACTATTTCTTTTCTTAATCTTGAGTAAACCTGACACACAAAATCATCACTTTGCACTGCTAGGAAGTTCTGGATGGGAAGCAGTTTTTGATAAGATTATGATAGTTAAGTACCCGAAGTTCCAAGTTAATAGGAACAAGTTGACCCTGAGCCTGTGAATGTCTCTCGTATCTTTCCAGAATATTGTCCATGCTGTTACAGAAGGAAAATTTCGGATGTAAGATCAACAAGCCCTAGATTCATCATGAAGTTAAAGGTTTTAACATCAATCAAATATGACAAGAAGAACCAAACAAGAACAAGAATCTTGCTAATGAGGAATTAGAGATCATAAACACAACTGGGTTGAAGTTGTATGTGAGGCATCAAGGTCTGCAACCATTAGAAGATACTAGGATTGTGGCTACTTTCCCTTATAAATAGTGTTTATGACTCATTTCAATAACTAGAGCTTAATTATTTTCTAAGTTCTATGAAATTCTAAATTAGGTTATTGTTGAGTATGAACTTGGATTAGGCTACACCTGTGTTGATATTGGAGTAATTTCACTTACTCCTCGCATTCATTTAATCTTTACTTCCCTAAGACAAAAGGTACTTTTGACATTTTAAGTAGAATAGCCAATTTATTTGGGACCTTGAACTATGTCCTATTTAAAGATTAGCTCTTTTTCTTTATGTTTTCATACCAAGACTGTTATAGAAATTATGAGAGAACCCACCCCAAAAGCTAGCTTGAAGGGTGGGAGAGCTCACAAGCCTATAAACTCCACATTAGCTCCTTGCATTATCGATATGGGACATTTTTATCATAACAAAGACTTCCTTTGTAAATGAAGATATGTTAAAGGAGCTGCTTACTTTCCAATCAAATCTTCTTACATTTAAAAATATGCAAAAGAAAAAAATGAAACTTTAAATTGTTAATCCGTTGTCATTAGAGATAACTTAGAATTAATAGTTTATTATCTAATGTATTTTTCTATTATAAAACTCTATTCGAGATTTATCGGTATTTAAGAAAGATTTTTTAATCCTTAAGTTGAAAGATATAAAGTAATGAAATAGGGATTAAGTGAAATAGAAATCACTGGAAAATACTTGATATCAAATTTCATATTGTACAGGAAAGAAAGAATGAAGTGGTTTATGAGTTAATAGAAAAGAAGTTAATGAATTCTTAATTAATTATTTTCTAACATATGACTTTTAAACTTAAAATAGATTATTATTAAGTCAAACTTTGAGATGAATAATAAGAAAAGAGATAAAATTCTGTATTATAGATTAAATATTGATGAGAAAATTAATAGGTGGAATGTTAAATCTCACATTTAAAAAGAAAGGAGTGAAATGACTTACAAATTGATAAAAAAGACTAATAATTAACTTATAAATTAACTATTTACGAATATATAGTTTTCTTTAAATCTGAAATAGAGTTATTATTAGGTCAACCTAAAATTAAAAAATTATAAGATTACCTAATTTTTTAAGAGCTATCATACGAAGAAATAAGAGAAAAATCTGTATTATGAATTAAATTTTAATGAGAAAATTAACATGTAGAACGCTTAAATCCCACATTTAAAAAGAAAGTAGTGAAATGACTTACAAATTTATTAAAAAAATTGTTAATTAACTCGTAAATTAAGTATTTTTCGAATATGTAGTTATCTTTAAATCTGAAACAGAGTTATTATTAAGTCAAATATAAAATTAAAAAATTATAGGATTGCCTAATTGTTCAGGAGCTATTATTTCCAGCACAATTTGCATCATAACATTCATAATCACATCTTGGACTTGCTTACCTGACTGATGTTAAAGCACTTCCTACTTCTCTCAACTAAAGCAGGACAAAGTCCCACCTGCATAACAAATTTTATTCTGCCTTAACTCGTAGGAGATGAATTGGTTAGATTGTGACATGATTCCTACATTATATCTTATAAAAATAACAGGCCTCATCTGTTTCTATCAGGCCACCAATTCTATTTTTGTCTCCAGCCAAATGGAGATACGTAGTTTCCTTTCCAAAGAACCTTCAATATGGTCTTAAAAAGGAGGGAAAAAGAAGAAGAAGACAATCTTTCTCCTGTATCAGACTTTTTGACTCTAGATACGGTAGAGCAGTGTGTAGAAGATGACTTATTTGATGAGGATGACTCTCTAACTTCTCTATCTATCTTCATTGTAGTTCTTTCATTTCCAGTTTTGAGGTTTCAAGATCTCTACAACTTATGAGGAACTGCTTCAAAACCAACATTTCAAGTAGAGTGTCTAGATCTTTTGGAAGGTCCATTACATGCTAGTTCTCCCAAGTTTCACAAGCTATTCAGTATCATAAGTGGTAGGTTGCACAAACAAAATAGAGAAGCTAACTCAATAAAAGGAAATGCATTATATGCTTTTTAAAAAGAAACTATATTAATTAGGATATACAATAGAAGGAATTATTCTATTTTCAAATTTCACCTTCATCACATATAGAATTATCTTTTTTTTTTACTATGACTAATGTATATTTCCTTTAAGACTTGAGAAAGGAAAATTTAAAATTATACCACGCCATTTTTATAATAGGTAAATATTTCTTTTTCTTTCGAAATTATCGAGTTGAGATAATACAGATCAATTCTTTCTTTTTAATAACTTAAGTACTACCTGACGAAGATAAATCATAATTAATCATTCATCAATATTATCAATCCATTATTCTTATAGCATTACATGATAATACTAATTCCAATATACCTCCTAATTAGAAAACAAAATCCTTTTAAGGGTATAGTAAAATTACTTCAAGGTAAAATGAATTGGTTTGGAACATGTTTGCTGATGAAAAAGTTGATTTGATATATCAACATATAAATAAATAATTCATCCTATACAATTATGAAGCCTTGAAATTTAACATCTTATGTTACTAAAAACCAAAGAAAACTTGTATAACTGGGGTGATTGTTGGACATCTATAGCTACTAACAAAAATATAATTTTTTAGAATAAATATTCTTTATTTAAGAATAATAACCATTAAAATATCACCTAAAGGAATAATAGTTCACTAAAGTTTCTCATTAAAATGGAAAGTTATCAAGCAACTATATATCTTTAAGGATTCTAATTGTATTATGATCTAAACTAAATTAGGATTGTACATTATAATGTTTGCTGAGTAAGAATAACCCTTTTCTCCACTGGTAATCCAAATCCTAGCTGGAGATTATGTAATGACCTGTTTTTTTTTCTTTCAGCATGCATATATGAAATGATACTTTAGTCTATGTATAGATCCATAACTGTTGATTTACTGAATTCAAAAATCTCTAAGTTCTTAAACATGGAAAATTAAGAACGAAAAGGTATATATGGACTATGGAGTTTTAATGGAGGACAAAGGGTTTTAACACTTTGAAACCAAAAACCTATAGATGGAACAAGGTCCCCAAGCCTGGATTAGTAGTGGAAGATCTTTGCAGAAAACTTAAAGTATAACAACCTAGGATTGGTTTGATCATTGAAGAGGCATATATATATCCTAGGTCAGGTAGCACCAACAACAATAGATCCCAACATCCTAGGTCGAAAACCAAACACAAAAAGGACACTGCGCCACATGACACAAAGCTCTAGGAACCCTTTGGCTCTAGGTTTCTTCATGGCGAAAGTGTATGTGAGGATGGTCAGTACTTCATAAACTAAGGGGTGTTAAACCTCGTACAATAATTTTAGATTAAACACAGAAAAAAGGAAGAGAAAATTCCTGTGATTATAGGTTGTATCTTGATATATGTGAATGTATCCGTACAAGTTAAAAATTATGATGATACAGTAATATCAAAAAGTTTGCAGAAAATTGCAGACAATGGGTGGGGCAGGAACGATGATTTGTATGGTAATGTTAAGTCTTTGAAAAGAGTAAAAAAGAAAAAAAGGACATAAATTCAAAGCAGACAAAACCCACCTCAGGAAGTAAATTACAGAAACTAAGAGTCTAAAGGAAAGCAAAAAACATGCAAGAAAATGAAATAAATGGAGGCAGAGAAGGTTGATAGAGATACAGGTGTAAAGGTGTAAAACCTTAAATCGCTGGAGTACTCAAAGAGCTTTCCTTTGCTTGAGAAGACGATCAAAGCAACATCAGCATCACAAAGAATTGAGATCTCCTTAGCTTTCTTTAACAGACCAGTCCTTCTCTTAGAGAACGTCACTTGCCTGCTAATCTTGTTCTCGATCCGCTTCAACTGAACCCTACCTCTCCCCATTCCCAACTCTTCTGTACTTTTTGCTTTGTATAAACTCTATATCAAGTAAAGAAAGCTCTCAGACCAAATTCAAGAAACCCCCTCAAGCTAAATTTGTTGTCTCATTTAGAGTGAAAGAAGAGAAACCCACAAGAGCAAAGATTAAAAAAATGATAATAAACTTAAAGAGTTCATACTTCTTATGTAGTAAGTAATCATGGGCAAGTTTCCATTTTTGTGTTCTTGTTATTATACGAAAGCAAAAGGGTTTTGTGTGTGTGTATAAGAAAAAGGAAAAAAGAAGGAAAAGAAGAAAAAGAAAAGAACAGGAATGGAGTAGTAGCACTTCAGGTTCGCTAGCTTTCCTTTTCTTTTTTGTGTGTGTGTGGGTGGTCTAATAATGGTGGAATGGGGCTGAAGATTTTAAGAATCTACAGACAAGAGTACTTGTGGAGTTATGTGCTGTCGAGTTGCCATTGGAGGTGTGTACGAGAATTTGGTCACTGTCTCATTTACAGCCACAGGTTCGGAGAGGAGATGTTTGTTCGTACAAAAACTGGCATGTTCTTGGCTTGGCTTTTCTTTCAAGTCTTATATTTGATTTGTACTGACGGCGCTTCTCCAACTGCTCTACTATGCATTTTGCTATTGCTATTTTTGTGTTAATGCTCTTCTCCCATTTTGTTGTAACCAAAGAACCATAAAGGAAAAGACAAAAGCTTTCATGTCATTTATTTATTTTAAAATAATAAAAGTAAAGATATAAAGCTTTCAATTTCATGCCCTTAAAATTTTTTTCTATAACTTTTTAATTTTTAGAAAAACTCACTTTTTAAATCTAATTCTTAAAATTGAATCGAATTAATTAAATCTAATATATATTATAATTTATTCTGAATTATTAATCTAACTCTAGAGTTAAGATGAGTATTATACTAGTGATATTTTATTAATCTATATTTGATATTCATATTACATGCGTTTTATAGTTTTTTTAATCAAATTTAAGAGAAAGAGGTTTTATGAAAAGTTTAAAAATTAGAAAGAATATTTTAAATAATTTTGAAAATTAAGAAAATTTTCTAAAGTATATCTTTTGTACTAATACTAATAAATAATAGCTAACTATTCTATCCATATTTGATGACTCATGGAGACAATAAAAAGATACAATCATATATTTTTATTATTAAACGAAATTTCATTTTTAGAATTTTAAATAAATTTCATTAAATATGCTTCTAAATATAAAATATAATAGGTTTACTTTAAATAAAAGATTTTATTTGATTATTGTAAAGGAAAAGGTATAACTTATTTACTATATATAGACAAATGCAGCTTACGTTTGATTTTAATTTCATTGATATGCTTAATAATATTCCCAACAAAAAGAATTTTAAAAATCATTATGATATGTGAAAAGTAATTTTAAAAAATATATACAAATTTTTATTACCATCCTTGAATTGGTTATAGATTTTATTAGATTAAATGATGATTTTTAAGGATAAAAGGAATATTTCTAAAATTTAAAGTTAAATACATCAAAAACATCATTGATTTTGTTTAATCAAAGTAGTTATATTGGCATACCTAATGGTTTATTAGGTTTATTTATCATATAATTTTATAGGTTCAATTTTATAAGAAAAAGCTAAAATGAATATAATTTCTTAAATTCAACCATTTAAACTATTTATATAAAAAAAGGATGCCCCAAAACGGGAAAAGAAACCAAAATGACATATATAAATATATATATTAAACAACAATATTTCCTTTTTATTTAAGAAGGTTTAAATAGTAAGGAATAAATGTATGAGTTTATGAAATATAATTATCTCAGGAACTCTAGAAATTCATATTAACCTATCCTTGCTATTTTTTAAAAAATATAATTATTAGGTAATTGATTAGTAGCACTAAAAATTATAACCGTTTTAAGCTATAAAGAATCTAAATATAGATTATACGAGGAGATAATATTAGGGCTGATAATGGACCGGTCTTGTCAATTTTTTAAAATTAAAATATAAAACAACATGTTTTTTTAATTGGGTTAGACCGATTCATAGATCGGTCATTGTCATCCCTAAATAATACTTTATAACGAAGAAAAGGCTACCTAACTCATAAATACTAGAAGAAAAACTCAATTTGTATAATATCATTTATTCCTCAGATAGTGATATTTATTTTTTTTTAAAATATATTCTAAAATTTTGTGGTCCCAAAAGTACCATGAAGAGGAGATTTTTATTTTATGGAATAGAGTTGGTAGCTTTTTACGCTCTTAAACGCCAAATACTTGGGGACCATTATGCTAATCGGCTCCCTAGAAATAAAGCATTTATTATAGAATTAACTTGTACAATTTTTCATGGGGACCATTTGTACAAAAACTCAGAAAACCAAGAAATTCAAAATAAAGGCAAGAAGTAAAATAACAATGCATCGATTGTAGGCCTATTTTAATTAATATTAATGTATAATTAACAAAATTATATAGCTAAGGGACATACTTCTCGATAACATATTAAATCTTGTCCTTAAAAAGAAGGTGATTCTAATAATCTAATTTTAATATATTAAAAAAATAAATATTTTTCAATTAGATAAAAAATATATTTTCCTTTAATAAATTTATTTGTGAACCTTAATTATAAAAGTGATCCTATTTTATGTCTATATCTATATTTACATATTTATAACTCAGAAATGTTAAATATGAGATATTAGGAAGAATCATCATGCTATTATATATGCTACAAGATGTCTAACTTGTTTGCAAAGTACCATTCATACTCTTTTATTTGGGTTAGAGTTAAACATTCATGCTTATGGATTTGCTCTTTTTATTATGTTCTCAATTATTGTAGCTTATCCTAATACAACTTTTGCAAGCGAATGGTTTCAATCCTAAAATGGTGGAATATGAATCAGTTTTCTTTTAATGATTAAGAATAAAATATACATATCTTGAACGAGCCCTAAAGTGATGAAACTAGTCTAACCTTTTAACTTGATAGATTAAACATTCCAATTCCATAGATTTATATACAATTATGCATAATGCATATCTTATGTTTTATCTAAGTGCACTTGAAAGATCATGTATAATTACACGTCTAACAATTAATATAAGAAAAATAAATATACATTATTACTTGATCGAAAATCCTACCTATTAATTAGCTATTATAGATTAGCTTTGAGACGGGGTGCCTGTCTGGTTGAGTTTTTTAAGGTGAATATGCACTTTTTTCCATAACAAAAGTTTTTTTTAATGAGTATTTGGCTGTAAAATAAAAATATAGATATATTTTTAGTAGATATAGCTTTTTTGGCAGCTAAAATATAGCTTTTTAAAAGGCTCAAATTTGGAGCTTCTAAAAAAATTACTTTTTCAAGTAAATTTTTCAGATCAATTAATGAGCCTATTTATTAGTCCATTTTGCTCTTATGTTTTATACATAATTTTCTCAATACCTACAAACACATCTTCACGTTTATTTTGATGTTTATATAATATTATTTAACTTTTTACTTATGTTATAATCCATATAAAAGATATATTTTCATTTATGTTTCATATGGTTTATATTGTTAGATATATTTTCATTTATGTTTCATATGGTTTAAAATTATATAATAATTAATATATTGTGTTTTGCATATTGTTAAATATATTGTTAAATAATATTTATATGCATAAATAATTTTTGTTAAAAAATAAAATATAATTAAAATTAAAATTACTTTTTATTTTTATGTTGTCAAACAATATATTGTATGAAGTTCTTTCAAAAAAACTTCTTTTTAAATGACAATCAAACAGTCAACTGACTTCTTAAAAAAGCTCTTCTCAGAAAAACTCTATTGATAGAAGCTCTACTGATATAAACCCATTCAAACAGACACTGAATTATTTCATAGTCAAAACTAAATTTAAAAAGTTGAATTCAAAATATAAAATACAAATTAAATTAAAACTACAATATTCGATATGAAGACTTGGATTAAAAAAAGTTTGCATAAAGTTTAGAGATATGATTATTCCACCGTTAAAATTTAGAGGAATCTTTCGTAGGTGGGAATGAAAACATACACGAAGACTTTTCCCAACTTTGGTATGGATGTCATTTTCTTAGACACTATACCTCCCGTACGGACATGCCTTAAATGCATGTATCTTACAAGATAAAAATAAAAAGAATATAAATCGATAGATTCCTGAATTTAATTCTAATAAACAAAGAAAAAGCACCGGAGAGAAATGAGATTCTTGAACTCATTATGGAAGCTTTATGATCAATTTTAACGGCTGAAACGGGTGAGAAAGATTCTTAGCTTTTGCATTAATGTGGATGTTGTGTATTCATAATTCTTATAAACTTCACTTTGTTACTACCTTTTCCATCCATTCAATACATTAATATCGAGTTGATAGATTTCATATCGACTAGTTATAAAGATTTGTTACTTTTATTTGTTTATTCACTTGTGTTTTCTTTTAGAATATATGGCCTCAATTGAGCTTTATAGGATGTGCAACCCTACATATTCGAGACGAATAGTTCCATTTTTTTATATGGAGATAGTTTCAATTTCTGCTTTAGCATTTAGTTAGAATGAATGATAGTTTAGAGTTCTTCCTAATTCTCTTAATTGCAGGGATGAAGGTATATGGGACCTAGTGGTACACTGACCCTCAAGATTTTAAAAATTAAATTTTTAATATATATATATATATAAGGACGATGTTATTTAAGCATTAGTGGTGCACTGGGCCCCCAAAATTTAAAAAAAATTAAATATTTGAGCCCTCTTATCTTAAATTCCTAACTCCGTCACTGCATAAGTGGCTATATCTCAAAGATGTATCTACAAATACTTGAGATGTTATGTGATTATTTCACAATTTGAGAGAATAACAAAGAAACTATAAGATGCAACAGTTTATTGCGTTATTTCAAAATTCGAGAAAAGAAAAAAAAAAGCACTAAGATTATAAGACTTATGATTTTATGTAAACTTATAAGGCTTTCTTTGGATTAAAAACTGTTTTATTCATTTTTTTAGATCAAATATTTTTGTCAAGAATCTGCTTACGGATAAACGAAGCTGGGATAGTTTATTGATACGTCTAAATGAACCAACCATAGAGGTCTTCTATACTAATGAGATTATCTATATAGCAATGATATTTAATTATGAATATTACTTGATTAGTGGTTATCCAATATTGTAATAATCGTTAATCAATACTTCGAGAATGTATCACGTTGGAAATTTCAAAAATTAAAGATATTGTTATTACCGCTTAAACAATTAGACATCCAATCGGGACAACCCAATTGCATTTATTTATTTTGTTATTTAGATTTAGATTTGTTATTTAACTTTTTATTTAGTTATTATGGGAATAATAAAATATAAATTACCAAACTTCTTTTCAAATATATACTTAGTATCAAAATTTTAAAAATCATATAAATTAATAAAAACTATTTTAATATTTTACTAATATAATTAACTGAACGTTTAAATATTAATATTAGAGAGAACACATAACATCTTATTTTTAATATAAATTTTAAAATATCAAACAAGTGACCAATTTTAAATACATAATTACTAATTTATTTATTACAAGAGACTCAAAAAGTATATTGACAAAAGCAAAGATCTAGTTATATAATTCTTTTAATTATCAATATTTACATATTTCATCAATCGCATCGAATTGAATTATTCAATTATTAAAAAATTTAAATACTTAATAATAACACTCTTTAATTTATTATTATTTATTATATATACAAAATTTACTTCATGTGAGTCTTGTGTTGACCCTTCGTACAAAAGGAGAAGGTTAATAATTTGTGTGAGGAAGATCCAATCCGGTCATTAAATTAATAAATCTTCTTTAAGGAGACAGACGTAGAAGCAAAACTTCTCACCCTTTCCAATGCATAGAAAAATGAGGAATCCGTCCCTCCCTAGGGCTAGGATATTAGGTGTGTGACATTTCAGGCACAACACGATCAAATGGCAAGGTTTGAGGGAACTTAGGTTTTGATTATCCCCACCTACACACACAGGTTACGACTGGATTTTGTAATATTTTATGTTTGTTGTCACGTTCTAACACGACTCCCAATGTTTTGTTTTGTTTTGTTTTTTTTTTTGCAATACAATTTCTGTGACAAGTGACAACCTTAATCTAACCCAGGAACACAGAGCTCATACTTCAATATTTTGCACCTTCGTCAATCGCTTTGACCCCTTTTTTTTCAGCTAAACTAGGGTGTGTTTCGATCGTTCTTGTGCGTCGAGATCAATACTATGATTGTTTCGATAGAAAATAACGAAAGGAAGGTCGAAAAATGAGCTTTTTAAGGAGTGATTTAAGTAATGAAATTACTCTAAAGGATCTTGATCTTCTCAAGATTTTGTGTTAAATGAGATCAGTTCCCTTATTATTACGGGTTATTATGGATCGTATGACTTAAATTCGTTGTTAGATAATTAAAATATTAATATAAATTATTCTTTACACTTAAAATTTTGCAGTTGTGCTTAAATATATTATTAAAAATTCACAACTAAAATAATTCCATATGAAAATAGATGTAAAGATAAAATAAATTATATGCAAAAATGAGATTAATAACTCATTATTATTATCATATACACATATTACATATACCTGAATTGTTAATTTTTCCTCCGAGTGAAGGAAGACTACTGGCTTGGTTTACCGTCAGCGGCCTATTAGCTCAGTTGGTTAGAGCGTCGTGCTAATAACGCGAAGGTCGCAGGTTCGAGACCTGCATGGGCCAATTCTTGTTTTTCTTTTGTGTCCTAATTACTTGGGCCTATTTTGGCAACTCTCTTGTGTTGCTTAACTAAGCCTTTTAGAGATTTCTAAGGACCCAAGTTTAGCATCTTCTTTTAACTAAGCTTTCAAGATTTATCAGAAGAACCCAAGTTGAATTGGCTTATATATATACATATATATATATACATATACATATTATATATTTATATATACATATATATTATGTATGTACGTATATGTATGTATGTTTTTTTTTTATAAAGAAATGATAAAAATGTTAAAATTATGACTTTTATTAGCTACTGGTATGAATAATAAGTACCACACAAATTCACACACTCAAAGTGTAGCCTCCACCATAGAAATGATTATTGGGATCAACAAAGGATGTTGTTTGGTGTTGCATGGCCATCTTATTGCCGTTAGTCCCATGATAATCTGCACCGCCGTGCTGCTGCTCAACGTCTAGGTTCCACAGGCCACCGTATAGTCCATCATCCGCCGTGAAGTCTGCCCAAGGAGCAACATTTTGAGACATCACAGGCAGGTATTGATCCCATAAAATGGGGTACATCAAAGACATCTCTTGCATTCCAGGTTGTTCCTGAGCATTGACATCTTCTGATTCTTGATTCTCTGGTTTTTGTTTCAGACGTGAGCTTTTTCGTTTTTCTTGTTTCTCTGGGGACTTGTCTTTGTTCTTGAAATGAGTTCTCCAATAGTTCTTTATCTCATTGTCTGTTCTTCCTGGTAAGTATCTAGCAATAGTCGACCACCTGCACAAGATCATTCCAATGACCTTTAGCTGTGCTATTATAGTTTTCTCTTTCAACATTATAAGTGAAATTATAGTAAAGGTTCAGAAGTCAACGAGTAAAGCTAAATTCGATCGAGCTGAACCTCAAATTCTAGTTCAAAATTTGATCGAGTTTGAACCGAACATGAGCTTAAAAAAAAAAGAAGGAAAAGGGTGGAGAGAGATGGATTTTACTTGTTACCCCAAAGAGCATGGAGCTCAATAATGATGCCTTCCTCTTGAGGCGTGATTTGACCTCTCTTGAGTCCAGGTCTAAGGTAATTTACCCACCTGAGTCTGCAACTCTTGCCACTTCTACTCAGGCCTGTCGATTCCAACAATGGTTTAAGAAACTTAAACATGGTAAGTGATGCTAAAACATCAGATGCTTTAAGCATTTCCTTAGCTTAACAATCAAAAGTTACAGTAGTAGTTAAATCACCTGAACACCTTGCAACAGAACTCCATCTTCCTTCTCCATGCAACTTCACATATTCACTAAGCAACTTGTCCTCTTCAGGAGTCCAAGGACCCTTTCTCAACCCTTTATCAGAAGCTCCCCAACCCACCATGGTCTGTAACCGATCCTTTGCTCTCTTGATATATACAAAGCAATCTTTCTTTCTAGCTATATATAGAAAACAGTTGATCTGTCACAATCATTTACGTCCCGAGTACATGAAATAATTTGTAAATTACGTATTCTACAAGTAACGACTCGGAATCTCACTCACTACTCTCTCAGGCTCATCCTAGCTAGATTTTTCAGTCAAAGTGTTGGTCCATGGTGCTTACCAGCTCAAAACTTTCTTAGCCAGTTATTATAAACCAAGTGTTAATACTGCCTCTAAGTTGAAGTACTACCTTATGAATACTTGCATAAAAAAAGGGTTTAATTCGTTTATCTAGCTTATACAGGCGTTCCTGTAAACTCGAGCAAAGACAAATTGAGACAAGACAATGCACGTTTGTTGTCTATGCCGGAAGAAGAAAGATTGACAGTTAAATTCGAAAAGTATAGTTTTAGGTTAGTGGGGTGTTCTTGTTCCCTTGAAAGCGGCTTATCTTCCAATGATAATAAACCACCTCAAAAGACACAGATGATCCTTAAAAGGAATGTTTTAACATAGTTTAATTGCTAATGAGTCTTATTTTATGAGCATAAATGAACCTTCTAGGGCCATTTAGAGTAATGAGACTCTTAAATATATGTGATTAAGGCGTGATTTGGATGAGTCACCTTGGCAATATCTGGCTCTTGTTCATGACTATGAGTAGCAATTTTGGAATGTTGCATCATCTGTTTGATTTTTTTATTTTTTTAATCTGATTGTTTACACTTAAAATAGTATTTTAAGATTAACCCCTCAGGCTAGACTGAAATTAATGAGTCATGTTTTAATTAATTGAAATTTAAGTTAATTTTAATTCTAATTATAGTATTTATGAATCAATAATTTTTCTTAAATAAAATTCAATTAATATTTATAAGATGTAATTTTTCCATCGTCATGTCTATAAATAGCAATTTTGGGACATTGGGTCATTTCAATACATTTTATTTTGATATTTTATTTGAATTCTTATAATTTTAAAGATTGTTATTTATTTTTACAGTATTATATATATATATATATTACATAACTCTTTCAATCATATTCCGTTAATTAATTAATTAATTTATATTTTAACATAAACATATACTATATTGTTATGAATAAAAATATATAAAAATTAATACAACTAAACAAAGAGTAATTAATAATTTTTAAAGCATGAATCGCAATCTATTTAACCCGATTTAGTGTTGATGTGATATCACAAAAAGACATATCCTTTGTGGGTCTTTCTACTTTTAGCCTTGTCATTCCAAAAACTAAGATCGTATATATCACGAGGGAATAAAAAATACTTACATGAAATCTCTTTGAATTGTTGGCAATATTACCTAATTCATTTGTACATTCTGAACCATCCATGTGTTCTAAGTGACGTAAGATATTTAGACTTATGGTTCTTAGATCCTAACATTCAATGAACGCCAAAAAGGGTTAGAAGAAAAGGTAAGATTATTATATTTTTTTAAGAGATCTAGAAGAGCTAAAAAAAGGTAAGATTACGATTTCGTTTTATCCAAATTGAATTAGACCGCTTAAGTCAAATTAAATAACTCTTTTAAATTTAGATATAAAATTTCATTAATTTAAGTTAAGGTTAAACTTTTTTTTTAAATGGAAGAATTCGTTGTCGTTATTTTGTAGATGCACACTGAGTAAACCTTCAGAATGATGCAATAGTCTGCAAATCACATCAATCGAGTATTCTGTACTAGGCAAGCCTTACACGACAGGCTCAATTAAGATGGTAAGTAGGGGAATCGAATACAAGACTTTGTGATTCCATGTGCCTCCACTCCACCAACCCGACTACCCTCTAAGAGACTAAGGCAAAACTTTTCTAACACTTAAATATTGATATTCATAAACATTTGGAATCAAAATGCCCAATTATGGCCTTCTTCTTTATAGATCTCCAAGCACTAGCTCTATAAGAGTTTGTAACTAGTTTGCTCTATCATTGGTATCTTGGCAAAAAAGTGGAGCTTTGGCTTGACAGAACTGAACTTAAAGGATAATATTCAACTTAATTGGATTCATGTTCAAACTTAAAATACAACAAATCCAAAGTATAGGAGTATTTGACTCAACTTAGGTTGAACCCAAAATTTTATTCATCTTATTATTCAACGTAATCGAGTTTTTTTAGGTTAATTCGAAATTCACTAAAATTCAGACTTTTTAAATTAACTAAAAGTTGAATTGAAATCATACTTAAACTTATTTTTTGAGGATGTAAATATATTTAAAGACATTCAAATCTATTAATTAAATTCACGATAGTAAGGGTAGCAATGGATTGGGCTGGGTCACGCCCAAGCCCAATCTGACAACTGCTGCCTTAATTTGAATTTGGGGGATCTAAAACTTGACAGTGCTTAGCCTGATAAAAAGCATCATTTTTACTAAATAATGTCATTTTCTTATAGTTGTCGAGCCTCGGGGCTAGACCAGGTTTGAGCAGCTCGAGTTTGAACCCAATCTAAAGCTATCAAATAGGACTTGACCTGTTGAATCTGAGTTGGACCGGACCGAGCTGATTACCAAACCCACATGATAGAGCTCATATTTTACAAGGCTTGACCAGCCGACCCATTAACATCCCTAATCACTGGTTGTCCTTGTCCCCAAGCTGATGCCTTACTATAATTGTAAGACAAATTCGCGACTGATGAACGGATAGAAAAGAATGAAAATCAAGAAGCAGAAATGGCAAGAAAATAAGAAGAAGCTCAACTTTTGTCAACCCCTGAAACAGAAACCCCATTGTTGGACAAGAATGTGCTTGTTCAGGACTCCATTAGTACACTAAAAGCTTGGAACTTCAACAGTGGAATAAGGGAAGCAAGTTTCGCAATCTTCGTTCAGTGACAACGGTTTTGTGTTTATCATATAATTAACACAGCTTTCCTTACAAGCCCATATAATCAGATTCGACCCGGCCTGGCCCGAATTCATCCGGCCCAACAGATTTGAGCCGACTTGACCCGGACGGAATCATATTTCGACCCGACACCGACCGCCGTCGTCTTCAACCAACCTAATTTGTAGCAGAAATTTCTTTGCCACCTCTAATTTTAGTTCAACATAAAAAAGAATTAAAATATCATTTGCTCTTGCCATTACTGCAGTCAAGAGCACTAATCTAAAGCCCAAAAGACTACGTGTTAAGATGGGTCGATGCCCAAAAACAGAGTTCTAACCCAAAATCTCAAAAACCCTTGAGCGCACTTTAGCAAAACTCTACCTAAAATTTAGGGTTTAATGCTTGTTGAAACATGGTAGTGGGAGTGTGACTTTGATATATAGCACCACTCTACTTTGTTCGTGTCTGTTGCACGAACTCTGAGGCCTCAAAAAGGAGGAAAAGAAAAAGATCTCCCAAAGAAACCCACCATAAGCGTGTTATTGCTAAAACGGCGAGGGAAGTTGGAGAAAGTGGGCTTTTTGCAAAAGAGGATTAGTTTGTGCATGAAAGCTTTAGAAACAATGGCTGAGGATCTTGCTGATTTCAAAATCATTAAGGAAGGGGCGGCTGAGATTCTCATGCACGCCAAAAATGAAGTCTTTTACAACAAAACCCAGGTGCCAAAAAGTTTTCTTTTTGTTGGTTTCTGTACTTGTTCATTCTTTGGGTGTGGAAGTAGTGAGGTTTCGGAGGTGGGTTTTCCTTTTTTTTTCTTTTTCTGATACATTGATGATGATGAAAGAGAGTTGCTACTTTTTGCTACAGACCAGTGTAAGAGTTTGGTTTTTGGACTTATTTGCTGCAGTTGAACATGTCTTGCTCTTGCTGGTGTTTAATTTTAAGCATCTTGTCATAAGCTTGAATTGTTTGGCCTGGCGAGCATTGGATTATAGATTTTGATAGTGGATGATATCTTTTTTCGAGAAGATATTTGCACGAAAATTTTTCATACAAGTGAAAAAACTTCAAACCTTTTGGTTGATGATGCCGAACAGCCTAAGAGCAGCATGTCGGAAGTTTGAGCTCTTGAGAAATCTCAATTTACTATTATGCACTAATGTGGATGTGTTTTGCATAATTTGGTTGTGAATTCTTTGACATTCTAATCTAGAAAATTTGGAGTTGGACCTGTGATTTGTTTGTTCATTAATTTTGATGTTGCTTTCTTGAATTCTTCATGGTTGAAACTTGTACCTGTTCTTGAGTTTGTGTGAGAAGCTTGGCTTCAACGAAGAAACTGTTCTCCTTGTCTGATAATATGGTTCTTTATTGTAGGTTGGGCTTAAATTTGACGTGTGTTATGGCTCTTATTTATTTTATGTGCTACATGGAAATAACAAAAACTTCCATCGTATTTTAATTGCAATATGGAGAGTATATGATGTATTTTCATAATTGGGGAGAAGTACATGTCAGAAAATTTTCAGCAATAACTGTGCATACTTTATCAAATGTAGAAATTGAAACTGCTTATGAATGCTGCAACTAAAAGTGGGGAACTTCAACTTCAGTTTGCTGCAGGACATACCGTCATAAAGTTTCTGAGTGTACTCAATCTCAATATTTTGTTTTGTTACATTGAAAGTCTTTTCTTTTGAAAAATTCTGAGACCTATTAATGAATTAACTCATGTGATCATGTATCTATTCATCAAGGTAGTCAAAAGAAGTTCTTACATTGACCCTAGATATCAGGTTTTTTAATGTGTTTTACATAAGACTGCACTCCATTTAATTTTTCATTCATGTGTCCCGGAGATTTGTTGCCAATCTTCAATGATTTTTTCTTAACAACAGTTGTTTCCTTGTGTATTAAGTGATTCTTCATAATGGAATTCTATAATGGTCAGGTAAACAACCGAGACATGTCTATTGCTGTCCTGAGGACGTTTATATCCAAGAGGAAAGAGGAACATGAAGCTATGCTCTCCAAAAGGGCACATTCAACTCAAAAAGTTTCAAAGAAGGATGCTTCTGGATCCAGTTTGGAAAAAGCATCAAGTGATTTTCTTGTGAATAGCAAATCCGACAGAGAATGTGAAGTGCCGGAAGAGATATCTCGGGATGTACCTTGTGATATATCAGATGAGCCAATGAAGACTACAGATGTGAAAGTTAGAAAGGAGCTCAAGCCTCCAAGAGTCCTCGAGGTCTCTCTCTCTCTCTCTCTCCTGGATTTGCAAGCACATTCACACACAAAGTCATACTTGCATACTTAGACACACAGATAGGCGTGCAGTCAATGAAGACAGATCACTATGTGTTTTTCTATGCACTTTCATTGTCAAATTCTTGTAATTGGTTTTCTCAAAGAATTATCAATGCATATAGTTTTTAGATAGTACAATATAGCTTGTAATTGCCTCCTTCTGGACGCCAGGCATTATCAGCTTCTGGGCTAAGAGCTCTGAGATATGCTCATGAAGTAGAGGGGATCGGTCAAGTTGTGGCCTTAGACAATGACCAAGGTGATTATATTGTTATGCCGTTGCCTGTTACATTCTAAAAGGATATCTGTTAACACATACATATTATGCTTTTCGAGTGCAAAATTCTAATAAATAACATAAGGAGTGGGTATTTGGCCTGCGTGGCAGATATCCATATTTAAAATGCAAAGTCATTATCTGTTATTTAGATTAAATGTAATTCAGCAAAATTATTCCACTGTTTTTGTTCTGCAGTCTCAGTTGACGCTTGCAGGAGAAACATCAAGTTCAATGGTTCAATAGCAATTTCAAAGGTGGAATCTCATCTGGTTGATGCTCGTGTGTACATGCTTTCCCACCCAAAAGAATTTGATGTGGTATGTGACTTTTTCTGTGTGCTGAATTTATTTTCATTGAAAAATGATTTATTTGGATTTGAATAGGTGATATATTTCCTAAAATTCTTAAGTAGCAAGATTGATTTCTGGCGATATCTGCAACAACATAAGATTTGTTTGGTTACTTTCTTTCTTCCAGACTGCTCGAACTCTCTCCATACCTACAGCGTTATGCTGAAATAGCATTTGATCTGCTAATGCCCGGGTTTATGATTAGTAAGGAGCTTCATCTCACTCTCTTCTTGGTTGATATTTTTTCAGGTTGACCTTGATCCTTATGGGTCGCCTTCTGTGTTTTTGGACTCTGCTGTTCAATCTGTTGTTGATGGTGGCATTCTGATGTGTACAGCAACTGATATGGCAGTGCTTTGTGGAGGTAATGGCGAGGTTTGCTATTCCAAGTAAGAGGATATGCCCTTGACCTTTATTCTTCTACAGTGATTGCGGATTAGTAACTTATCTTTTGATGTTGACTTTGTGGAATCAGGTATGGCTCGTACCCATTGAGAGGAAAATATTGTCATGAAATGGCTCTTAGGATCCTCCTTGGCTGTATTGAGGTACTTTTATGTTCTTGAAAAACCAATGAAGATGTCATGGATTTCAACCTTGATGAGGATCAATGCATCACAGAACTATCAAGAATAAAAAATTATAGTTAAACTAACACCTCTACATAAACTCCAATTTCATTTCGGTTTCTTCAACTTCTGTATTCTTGTAGGATTTCCCTGACAGGGTTGTAGGATGATTCTCATGTTCCATCATTTCCTCATGAAAAGATTCTTGAAGAAGTATTTATCTCTTTTTCTTGTTCATTTTTGTGTGCAGAGCCATGCAAATAGATACAAGCGCTATATTGTTCCTGTTCTATCTGTCCAAATGGATTTCTATGTTCGTGTTTTTGTTCGCATTTACACGTAGGTGACCTCTGTTCTGATTTGTATGTGAGCTTGTGCATAATAGTGGAAGATGGTGCTTTCTTTAGATGTTGACTCAAACTTGAAAGTTTTTTGGTTCCAGATCTGCAAGTGCAATGAAAAACACCCCACTTAAGCTTTCGTACGTGTATCAGTGCATTGGTTGTGATTCTTTTCATCTTCAGCCTATTGGAAGAACTATCTCCAAGGTATGTGTTGCCATTATTTTCTGCAACTAGTTCTTTATAGATTGGCATGCCCTTATGGTTTGAAAAAATGATTTTTTAATAGTCTGCAATTACTTGGGACCACATCCCAAGTCTGTGACTCTGTGCTATGAGATCTTCTTTTGAAGAGCATATGATTTGGACATTTTGCGGATTACAGAGAGGAAAAAATTTTAAGGCCGAGGGAACTTCTGTAGGATATGATTCTTCATTTATCCAATGGCTTATCTATATCTACAATATGCCGTCCAAGTTTTATTTCTGAAAATTTTCATCTTTTTGTTGGTAGAGGTTCTGATGTTCTTAAAGTTCAAGTTATCTACACACACAGTCATTTTGGTAGAAGTTATGCTACATGACCTACCGTAAGCATATAGCTTGGCAGATTCAAATTATCTGTTTACTTTTTCCTTTCTGGGATTAAAATAAATCAAAATTTTGTTGTTTTATCTGCTGTGTGTTCTAATTCAGAGACTGGCTTTTGCACTTAAACTATCTTTTTTAGTAAACTTTTTGTACAGGGCAGAAGCATATTGATTTTTCCGTATGTGTGTTGAACATTTAAACTGGTAACCAAGCAAATTTGTATTTGGTGATTGATTTAGAATTATTTATAGTCTGGTAAAAATGCAGCATAAAAGCATTTGGAAGTAATCAACTTACTTCCATATTGTGTATCACAACTTTGTTTTCTTACCTGCATTCTGATGTGGAAAAATGTGATGACGATTTGCGTTCTGGTTTACCTTTCAGAATAACAGTGTAAGATATCTACCTGGGTTTGGTCCTGTGGTTCCTCAAGAGTGCAATGACTGTGGGAAGAAATTCAACATGGGAGGGCCTATATGGTCTGCCCCGATTCATGATCAAGAATGGGTGACTTCCATATTAGAAAATGTGAAATCTATGAAGGATAGTTATCCTGCCTATGATCGCATCTCAGCTGTGCTCACAACAATATCTGAGGTATTTTCTTATCTTTGCTTTGTCGGCTAAAAGTTCAGTTCCTTGGCCTTTTACAAAATATTGGCTATTACAAATATAACTATTTTTGGCCGATCCAAGTCAAAAGATGAAGGAAAAAGATTACAAAGTTATGTTTGATTGACGGGGTAGAACAGCCTTAATATTAACTTCTGGATTTTGTCTATGAAAATATAATTCCAGTCTCACTAATGGATGACCCACTATACTGTATCTTCTTATTAGTTCCATGCTTTCCTTGATGCAGGAACTGCCTGATGTACCACTCTTTCTGAGTTTGCACAACCTTTGTGCTACACTAAAATGCACTTCCCCTTCAGCAGTAATCTTCCGATCTGCTGTGATAAATGCGGGTTACCGTATATCTGGATCCCATGTTAATCCATTAGGGCTTAAATCAGACGCCCCAATGCATGTCATTTGGGATATTATGAGATGCTGGGTAAAGAGTCATCCCCTCACTTTTTCATTTATTTTCTGTTATTTTTCTTTCCATAAAAACAAATAAATTCTTGGAGTAACGATTCCTTCTATTGTTTAAAAATTTCTCGAGACTGTTTTCTCCTGCAGCCAATGTATTTTGAATTATCATGTATGTGATTCTTTTCATGTAGGTCAAAAATCATCCAGTCAAAGCTCAAGCACCTGATCAGCCAGGAAGCGTGATACTTGCCAAAGAACCAATTCTACAAGTACATCACACCTCCTTAGTTTCTTCAATTATCTTCGTTGAAATTGGTTATTGCCACTTGGTGGAAAGTGGAAAACATGAGTCAGTTGCACCTCCGCACATGTACAGTAATTTGTGTTATCCTAATGAGTGGCTTGTTCTCTTTCTGCCTTCTTGTGAGCAGGCAAATTTTGCTCGTGCTGTTGCTTCTCTTAGCAAAGCACAAGCCAAGAAGGTTGCACGTTTCCTTCCAAATCCAGAAAGACACTGGGGGCCGAAACTAAGGGCAGGTCGTCAAATTACAGACAAGCACATTTCTCTTTTGGGCCCGGAGGTAGTAAATGGGCATCTTAGCCATGAAAATGGTGAAGAACCTGACGCCAAGCGCCAAAAGACGGAGGATACAGCAAATCTTACTTCAACTTCATAGTCACCGGACACGATTCTCACGAATTCTTCTTTAGTCTCCTTCATGCTGAAGAGGTTCTGCATAGCTTGCAAAGATTAGCCAAACGCCATTGCTGTCAAATCCAGATTCTGGTATATCTAGAAGCAAAGTTTCGGCCAACCAGTTTTGAGTTACGGAAGATGGTAGTTTTCTTATTGAAACGTGATTAACTATGCAAATACAAGTTGATCATTTTCATTTATCAGAATCTTTTGTATATCGCTATGAATGCGTGAACAAGAACATTGTGAAACTGAAGTTGTAATATTGTTTTGTCTCAGTTTGATTTCCTTGAAAGAGTCGAAGCAAAGAGTTTAAACTTCATTTTTGGTTACCATTTCGGCATATCGGTGGTGGGTTGTGAAGAGAATAGTTTTGGTGTCATTTTCATTGTACTCGGAAGCCAACGCCTTGGTTTAGGTGGGCAATTTGAGAAACAACACATATATTACTTTATGTATTATATTTATATAATATTTCAACTTACCAAAAGCAATTATGGACCAACATTTGGGAAAAATTCGTAAGAAAATGACTTGCACACCAAAAATACTTACCTACACCAAAAATATTTTATTAAATGAAGGTATTTATTGCTAAAAAATTGAATGAATTAATAAATTTTTTTTGAACTGATTAATTTTTTAGTTCGTTTTTTAACTTTTTTATTTAGTTAATTTTAATATTTTTTTGTTAAAAACTGATTGGTTTTATTAAAATCGATCAGTATTTATAAATTAATCGAGTTTTATGAATTAAAATAAATAAATAAATTTTAATTTAGTAATTTTTAACTTAATTAAACTATAATTCTTTGATGACAACTTTCTTTAATTTTATTTTTAAAAAATTTATTCAATTTTTAACTAATTTAGCATTGAACTTTTAAAATTTTAAAATATTAATTCAAATAAATAAAAATGTAAGTTTGGTTAAATTTAATTTAACGTTACACTCACACTCACACAATTTGATCTGAGTAAAATTTTGTCGGATACACAAATGGAGAAACACATGTTTTCGTTCCATAATCAACAAGTCGTTGTAGTATAGTGGTGAGTATTCCCGCCTGTCACGCGGGTGACCCGGGTTCGATCCCCGGCAACGGCGTTGTTTAATTCTATTTTTAAAACAGACCAGGGCTCCCGATCCAAGCTTTTTGGTTGTGTTACTATGTTTGGTCTTTACTTAATCAGATGGGAACTTTGTTCAAAAACAGTTTTGTCACCATTTCTAGACACACCTGGGCTCTCGGTCCAAGCTTTTTTGTTTTGTTACTATGTTTGTTCTTTCCTTCATCAGATGGGAACTTTGTTCAACAACAGTTTGTCACCATTTCTAGAAAATATAGGAAGGCAAAAGTTACTTTGTTGCATGTCACATTCAAAGCTACATAACTCAAGAAAGTAAAAAGAATTTTAAGGTAAACAATACATCTCATAATCTGAAATTTCAAGCGTCAACATAACTGATCAAATTAAGGATACAAATGAGTAATGACTAAAATTTAGGAACTTCATGGACTAATATAAGTTCGATAAATTAACAAAGTGATTGATGCCTGCAACCGGTCAAAATTGCACATGCAACTCTGTTAGAAAAACTTTGGAAAAATTTTTATGCCTTGCCATTAGCAACCTTGGCAGAAGCACCGGCCGGGTTGAGATCGTCCCATGCCTCGATCCAAGTGACCATGGCATCAGAGAGTTTGTCGAAATAAGGATCGACTTTGCCAAGCTTTTCCTTGACCTGCTTAGACAGCTCAATGTAGCACTGTTGAACAGTGGTGCAGTCTTTTGGAAGAACGGCGGACTGGAAGAACGGAATGATCTCTTCCTGCCAGAAGATGCCCTTGTATTCCTTCTTTAGGTTTACAAATGGGTTACTTGCCTTGCTGTGATAGATGTAAGGGAGACCAGTCTTAACTCCTAGTCCCAAATGGTCACAGATGACCTACAAATAGTCATAAGTTATGGGATGCTATGTTAGCTTGAGATAGATGCACCATATGAAGGAAACATAGTTTGATCAGAATAGGAACTGACTAAGATTGGATTTTCCTTGTTTGAAATCCGTAAATGGGCAACTGACTAAAGGAATGAATTAGATGTTGTTTACCTTGACGCACCAGCCAGCCCACATGTCGTCGTAGCGACCAATCGGCTGACCATCTCCCATGAGACCAAAGTACATGGCCGGGCCGATCAAGTCACGGTCAAAACACAAGTTCATGCCACACATGGGGAACAAGGTGCCCTTAGGAATAGTCAAAACAGCATCCACGTACCTGAAAAATGTTTGAAGGATAGTTTCAACAGAATGCTCAAATAGGGACAACACTAGTTCTTTATTTAAAACTTAATCATGCACCTGGTGTTCCTCTCCAGTGGCTTGACAAGCTGAGTAGGTGCATCATAATCAGGAATGTTGAGCCACAGGCCATGAGAAACAGCAGTAGGGACACCCTCCCGAAGACTGAAGGGGTATCCACGCACAAAATCAGCTCCATCTCTGAATGGATCATAGAGAGTGTTGAAGAAAAATGGGGTTGATGGGGACAGAATGTTCTTGATATGTTGCTCAAGTGCATTGATTGCTTTGCCAGAAGGGTCCTTGGCAACCTGATCACAGTGAAAATTATTATACCCACATGATAGATAATTCTGTAATTGCATGTAAACTAAATGATGCTATGACCAGAAAAAAGATGCCATCAAAGAAATGGTGAAGAATTTTTGATTGGTTCGGACAAGTCCAATTCAAAAGTACTCGTAGAGCTGTTGTCGGAAAGGGCAAAGGAATTCCATTGTTGCTTTATACGATTTGATTAATCAAAGTGGTAGCACACTTAACATACATTTTTTCAGATGGAATATGATGATTGAAGAGAATGTTGAAAAAGGCAAAACTTTTTTTTTCATCTTTTAAAAATTATCATCAACGTTCCTGGATCTCTTCTAAAACAGAAATAGCAAAAATATAACACCAACATAAGGAACAGATTGATCCAGGCGATTGTTAAAGCTTTTTGGTCATCCTTGCCAAGATCTACTTATGCCCATGCAGACACAAAACAACCACACATTTTGAAAAAAGTGAACAAAATTCAGGAGGGAAGACATTTAAAATTCAAATCCAGTAGCATAACTTTTTGTCTATTCCCAGACAGAGACCCGCGACTGGAAAAGAGAACAAGTTAGGCTAAAAACAACGCAAATCAATTATAAAAGAGACTTGAATTCACAGCTGTACATCACATTCATACTACAACAAAGTAGATACAACAACACATGCACATTACTATGTGCAAAGTAGAAGGCATTTTTTACACTAGCAACTACTTTGAATTGTATGAACAAATGCATCTCAGTTGGTACAAGACAAAGGGAATGCTAGATCTCATCCCAAGCTAGCAAAAGCTAGCAGAGAACTTGGAAAATCAAAGGTAAAATCAGGTTTCACCAGCACCTATATCGTAAGGTAAAGTCCATATCATAACGTGGAAACATGAACAGATTGTGCTCATGGTAACATGTATCTTTGAGCTGGAATGCATTTGGATGAAATTAGAATAAGAATCTGAAACCCTGATCTGTAATGTTTAAGTTAAATTCTCCATTTTAGTACGCTGGATTGCATCATGTAATGGAAAAGGCATAAATTTTATAGATCCGTATTTCAAAAAATGACAATCCTTCACAATTAGGGAATTAGCCATCCGTATTAGTTAGAAACGTAAACTATGGCATACAAAAAACAGATCAAATGTCCAGATCACCCGAATTGACCAACAGATCAGACCCCCATAAATCTAAAACAGGAATTGTAGATCTAAATATGCGAAAAAAGACAACGACCCAGATGAAAATTACACAATACCAGAAGATCATAGATCAGTAGAACTTACAAAGCAATCGTCGTCAATTGTGAAGATGTACTTCTTCTTGGACACCATGTAACCAAAGCAGCGACAAGCAGAGTCCTTGAACGAGATGCAGGAAGCCTTAGGACCCAGAATCCTGTTAATGTCATTCCTGTTATAGAGCTCATAATCGAAACCCTCAGGAACCTTGATGGTCTTTGAAGGGTCACCATCTTGAACAATGATGAGATGGTACGGCTCAAAAAAAGGCCTCCACATCTCCAAGAAATCCAAGTTTCTTATGGTTGGAATCACTATATCCAATTCATCCTTCAACGGTGGATTTGGGTTCTTAGGCACTGACTTTGTATCAGTCGCAGGCTCAACCATTTTGACAGAGAAAGAGAAAGTTTAGATCTTTACAGAGAAAGATGAGAACTTTGCGAGTAAAAGAGCGAGAAATGGAAAGCTTGCAGAGAAGAAGAGATGGGTCTGTGGTCGTTTATATAAAAAATGGTTCGACACGGCACGTGCCGGACCCGCAAAACCGGCGAAAGTGAAGGTCTGTAGTAGGAGACGTGTCTGTGCTCGGCAGGAACCAGGACTTGTTCAAAACCACAATAGTCTATGACCTGTGTGAAGACCTTTTAGATTTTCTCGTTTTTTCAATGTTTTAAAACAACAAATTTAAAATTTAGTTAAATAAAAAGTAAAATTTTAAAATATAATTGAGATAAATTATCTTTATCTATTTAAAAAATTGAAAGGTAATTGAAAAAGAATTTTATTAAATAAAATTTTATTTATTTATTTTAGAATATAAGAAATTATTAAGTTATGAAAATTGATCATACATTAAAAAATGCTAAGTTTTTAACAAAAAATATTAAAATAAATTGAATTTTAAAACTAAATTAAAAAATTTATTGGTTAAATTTTTTTTAGAGTTGAACCGATCAAATTGATTAAATTTTTTAATCTACCATTTTTTAAAATTTACTTTTATTTTTCTTAATTATATAAATATTTGTTAGTCTAAATCTCGATTTGGGTATCTTTTAAATGAAGGGTTCGATTATTTTCTTGAGATGGTGATATATAATTCCAAATTATGAACCTTATTATATAGAGATTATTGAAACATATATACCTATTTAGATGCTTAGACATATGGAAAGAAGGATATATCTTAAAATATGAACATGATATTCTATATTTTATATAATATGAGTAATTAGAATGGTGAATTTAATATTTGATTTATTATTAATTAAGACCATAAATAAGGTCTAGATTACACTAATTTGAAAATTAATTGGAATGTTGGAGTTCTATATTAAATTAACCGTTCCAAAAAAATTAATTGACTTTAAGGTAGGAGTAACTCTTCATTTATCAAAATTGTAACTTCCATGGTACAAAAGGCTTTTTAAATTTCTTTACTCATAAATCATAGATGCTGATCACATAGGCCAGTGAGTGGCATTCCTTTCGTAAATAATTCAATTTAAGTATATACGAAATTATATAAATAATAATAATTTCTTTCCTTACCTACATTTTTTGTTAGGAATTATTTTAAATATTTAAGAAAATTCTTAAATTAAAAAAGAAAAGAAATTTTGTTAAACTTTGGAAAATTAATATAAAAATATAAAGTAAAATTATTTTAAAAATATATATTTAACTTAGGTACAACAAATTTGAAGCGAGGTCCCAATGAAAAATGTTAAAGAATAAATTTTACAAAAATAAAAAGATAAAATAATTAATTGAAAATTTTAATGTACTTATATAACCATTATAAAAATATTTCTATTATTAAAAATTTTGTTCATAGTTTAACGGTGCATCACAGTCCCCAATAAATCTCATTCCGCAATGAATAAAAGGAATGGTCATCGCCGTAAGAAAAGGGAATTGACCATAAAGCAGCGTATTGACCATAAAGCAAAGAGACGTGTTCCAATGAGATGGGAGGTCGTGTTCTTTCTGCTTACTTTCTTCATTTTCGCATGTAATTGTGGGTCTAAACATTCTAATAAATGTCACGTTCGGAATAAATTGAACTTATGAAAGTACCTGTTTACTAAAAATAAAAAATAAAAAAGATATTTTATATATAATTAACATTTATTCTAAAAAAAGCATCGTGAGGAGGAAAGGTGACATGCACTATTTACTTGGGACTCATCTTTTAGAGTTATGATATTGAAATTATATATAATTCATTTTTAAGTTTAATTACATTTTAAACTACTATTCATTTTATGGAAAAAAGGAACATTTTACTTATTTTAACAAGTAAATAGTATTCTTCTTACAAAAATATATAACTAATTTAATGTAATCCTATTTCGTAAGGGTAACAAAAATAAGAAGAATCTATCGATTTTTTGATTAAGTCTTAGATGAAAAATTATGAGAAGAGATTCAAGTTTTCAATAAATAAAAAATTAAATTATTAAAAAATTAAATGAATTAATTTTTATTTAGTTTATCTTAATAATAATAATTATTGAAATTTTATTATTTTATTAAAAAATTAATCAGTTAATTTTTATAAATTAACTGATTTTATTTAATATTTTAAAAAAAATTTAATTTCATTTAATCTTTATCATAAATCAATTTTATAAAAATTTAATATTTACTTTTAAAACATAGGTTAAAAATCACTTAAATTTAGACTCTATAGCCTTCTCTTCCTAGAAAGAGAATATTTAAGACAATAAACGATAAAAGTAAATTGACTTTGTATGTGGACAAGCTTGCACGACTTTAGAGCGACTTTGATTCATTCCAAAATGTCATAAGCTATCGGAAACTACCAAACCTTTGACTCTTTTTACGCCACTCACTTGCCATGATCTTCCACTACTTTGCGTGTAGATTCATTAATGGCAAATAAATGCACCTTTATCTTTTTTTTTTAATAAAAGAGCGAACAACCAATTAGAGCTAATAATAGGGTTAATGTGCCGAGTGCGACTAACACCCATGCGATCATCATTGAGAGTTCGTCCTATAACATCTAGGGGCTGTTGAAA
>JANKOE010000001.1:47493618-47508477 GCA_026284465.1 Erythroxylum citrifolium | reverse complement strand
CTAATTTAAAAACTCATTTTTCTTAAACTTTAATAAAAATATAATGACAAAAATATATACAACATAAACAAGGGATAACAAATGGACTCAAACCTGACACGAAATCAACAGATCAAACCCAAGTTGATTGGTCCAAGCCTGCCCAATCTATTACAATACTTAACACAATTATATTAAACCCCACTCTTAAACTTGAATCAAAATTATTCATTCGTACTCAAACTAATAATTTACTTAAATTATTAATAAAAGTCAAATTTAATTGATTCAAATTAAATTTAACAACTTAATTAAATTACTATATTTGTAACAACCTGATGTTCATACCACCGAGGTTCACGAGATTAAATTTTTTTGAAAAAATTTCAAACTAAAAAAATTTCCAACATTTTAAATACAAGGAGTTTTTTTTAATTTCTGATTTTTTTTAAACTTAAAAGAGATTTACATATTTTACCCTACAATCTCTTATGTACATCAGTTCATGCAGAGGCAGGGTTAAGCTTAGTTCGATGAGACTCTAACGTGCAGTCCATTAGGGGCTTCAACTCTTGGAAACTTCAGAAGTGTGTTTCCTCCAACTTCTTCCCATCTGCAGAGTTAGTAGATGGTTAAAACACTTTCACTGTTTCCTGTTTTTCTTTTAAGTTGGTGAGAGACTTTAATGTTTTACCTGTATCTAGTTACGAAGTAGTGAAGGAAAGTCGAAATTTCTGCTATTCCTAGTTCTTTTCCAGGGCACTGTCTTGTGCCTCCTCCAAAAATGAAAAGATTGTTCTGACACTCCAGTCTCTTATCCTGCATTTACAAGCCAAGCACATCTAGTTCAGACTCTGGAGGGCTCTCTTGGTTGTGTGTGTGTGTGTGTGTGTTCCTAAATTGGCAAAGAAAGGACTGTTCCTTTAATGGTTACTAACCAGCCATCTCCAGGGATTGAAGGTCAATGGCTCAGGATATGAATATTGATCATAGTTAATTTCTCTAGTGTAGACATAGATTCTCCATCCTTTCGGAATGATAAATCCTGTAACAAAAAGGGCACAGATTTTTTATATCGGTAGTAGAACTCTCAGTCACTATTTTGACATGAACATATGATCATATCTCACCATTTAGTTCCATTTCCTTGGTGGTTTTTCTCAGTACCCCATTAACAACAGTAGCCAATCTTGAAGTCTCAAAGATTACCTGTATCAAGTGAAACCAGAAAATGGAAGTTTTATTGTATATAATTTCTGATATTTTTGTTTAAAGGAAGACTTAAAGCTCTTACTGCACGGGTGAAATGCATAGATTTAAGGTCAGTGAAGTCAACTGGATCTTCAGGTTTTTTCCTATGTCGAATTGCCAAGTGCTCTTTCTGCAAGCACGTGCAGTTAGTACCAGAATCATTGCATTAATGGTGTTCAAAGTTACATCAGAACAAGAAATGTTCTACCTTTAGTTCTTCAAGAACTCTTGGGTGATCATGCAAGTACTTGACAGCCATCATGGAAGTAGTTGAAACAGTTTCATAACCCGAATACAAGATGGTGATTATTTGATCAATTATTTCATCATCTGTTAACTTGTATCTGTTCTCTTCACTCTTCATCATGAAACTGAGCATGTCTTGGTGGGATTCTCTTGATGCTCTTCTTTCTTCCATTAGTGATCTTAACATGCTCACGATGCTCTTCCTAGCCTGTGTAACTCTGCAACGTCAAACAAATCCTGAAACATAGACTATATAACTGCAGATGTGAAACTTTTACCTGGGAACCACGATGGTAATTTGTTCCAGGAAGGTCAATTGGCAAGGAAAGAGTCCCCAAAACCAGTTTGAAGAACTCAGGCATGAATGATTGAGAGACTGGGATGGAACTAGTACCAGCAATTTGCTTAAATGATGAAAGAAATGCCATCTGCATGAAAAAAGGAGAAGGTCAAGCTTGGATCAGTTCAAGGACTTTGTGCTCAAAACTGACAAAAATCATTTTTACCTCTTTGGTTTTGAGCTGAATATCAACGATTTGGTTATTCCAGTTACTGAGATGGGTTCTCATGAACTCATCAATGGTTGGTAGGAGCTGTTCTCTGATCATAGTGGGGTTAATGAGTGACAGCAGAGCTCCTCTCATGTGCTTGTGAGTAGAGCCATGAATTGCTGCAATGTTGGATTTGCCTAAGATATCCAACATGGACTGTGGGTAACCAGGAACAAGCCCTTTTGCTTCATTCATCAATATGTACCTGTTGAGCTCTGGATCCATAGAAACAATGGTGGGACAACCAAGAATGTGGGATTTGAAGAAACTCCCATACCTACATATAAGATTAATCAACGAAAGAATCTATATCAAAAACAAGGAAAACAGGAACAGAGACTTCGGGAACTAACTAAGAACAGAACAGAGAAACAATCACCTGGCTCTTCGATTTTTCATGAAGTTTGGACCTTGCTTTAGGAACTCAGTGGTCTCTCCAAAAACTGGCCAACCCATGGTACCTGGAGGCAACCCTTTAGTCCTGTATATCAACTCGTTCCATTTCAACAAAGCTGAGGAAAAACAGAGCAACAAGATAACTATCACCACCATGAAAGCCATCAAAACAGCCATTGATGATGATGAGAATGCTCCAAGCCCACTCCCCAAGGTGTGTATATTTATAGACCTTTGAATTGAACAAAGGCATATCTTGAGAAAGATGTATGGACCATGCACTACCCTACAAAGCAAAGGACCCTACTCTTACACCATAGGTAATCAAAGCACGTAACCAGAAAAAGCTTTGACCTAACAGAGGATCGAACATAGGAATGAATGTTATGTTTGTATTAGCAGAATTGAATGCAGTATCTGATATTAACAGATTATTTATTCCTATAAATGATTTGGACACTATTGCCATGGAAACTAGAGAGGAAGGACATAACTAATGTAGTTAAGAAGGGAAATGGAAGAAAGAAGGCACATGCACATTACCCTTTTATGTGAACGGAAAAGGCACTACCTCAAATGGAAATTACAAAAAGTGAAATATTTTGTAGTCAATTTATGTAATTATTGGTAGTTATTATTATTGTAAATAATAAAAAATAAACATAAAAATATCTTTATTTTGTAGTGATGACCACTAATAATTCTTAAAATAATTAAAATTAAGCCAGAGTTTCGTGTTAATAATTTTAATATTAATATAATATAGTACCGATATTATTTAAGATTACATATATCATTTTCAATTAAAATTATAAAATAATATTTTTATTTTATATAATTAAAAATAATATAATTTAATATGCTTATGAATATTAGCCTATTTTAGGAGCTAAAGCTTTCTAGAAATTAAAAAGAGAAGTTATGTTAGTGAAATTTTCAATTTATTCCTTCATTTTTTTGTTAAATTTTTTGAAATAATCTCTTTACGAGTTAGGGATAAGGCTACATACTATTGGACTTCTTTAGACCACGCTTTTTTACTAAATTGTTGTTTTTGGGTTAATTATAAAAAATCTCAACTTTGCTTAATTTTTAATTATAGCTCGCACTTCAAAAAGTGATAATAAAATACTCAAACTTTCAATTCTAACCCGAACTTCAAAAGGTGACAATAAAATGCTCAAACTTTCTTTCTTTTTTTTATTTTAGCTCGACATTAGGGTTTAAGTTAAGTTTGTTGATGTGGTTTACTACATGTTTCAGAAACTCTAACTATTAATACATGTCAATCAAAATTAACACAACAAATGAAAATTATTGAAACAACATCGTTTTTAACAGTAGAATTTCTAAATCAACTTACACATCCTTAGCCCTTCATTATCTATTTGCTCTCTCGACACCCTCAACCCTTTATTTTCTGGTTGTTCTTCCATCGCCCAAACTACTCTTGCCCCCTGCAACATATTACACCAACAAGTTCCTCATTTTCAGTTCATTTTCTTGATGTCTTTAGTGTGAGGACGTCATGGCTACTTAATCTAAAAATCGAATAATTAAGGCGCTGAAGGAATAAATTAAAATCGAGGAAAAATTGAAACATTAACGTCGGGCTAGAATTGAGAAAATTTAAAAGTTTGAGCATTTTATTGCCATTTTTCATGTTCAAGCTATAATTACAAAATTAAACAAAGTTGAAAATTCTTTATGATTATTTTTTTATCTCAGCCTCCACCTTTTTTTTTCTATTTTTTATTTCAACAAGAAAATCCTTCAAATTTTAATTCTTTTGACTCAGGAAGCAACTTGTTTACCACTATACTAACACCAGAGTTGTGTGGACTGTAATTCCTAGAGAATCACCACAGGACTGTACTATTGATTTTGCTTGTACAACTTTGTCAGTTTGTCTAATAAGCTTGGAAAAAAAAAACATAAAGATTCTTCATTCATGTCGTGATTTTATTGTCACTTGTAACTAATGTACCAGAATTCAGATGTGTGTGAGAATGAGGTGAATCTTCTTGTCTGATCAAAAGGAAAAAGAAAAGCTAAAAGAAGAAGAACCCACTTTTCTTTGTTGAATGAGATTAAAGAAAAAGCACGACTCTTTGGTGAAATTTGGATTATAATTAGCTTAATTAAAAAACTTGACTAAATATTTTTTATTTTTAATTAAAAATAAAAAAGGTCCTTTTTTTTAAAATGAGTTTGTAAAAAAAGAATTATTAGTTGTTTATAATAATTTATAAATTATATATTTTAAATAAATTAATAATTTAAAATAATATGATAGTATGCTTAAATACCATTTTAGGCACTATTAATTGAAAGTGACACCACAACTACTGATAAATTTTGGCAAATATTGCCCTACAGAACAGTATTTCGTTACGCTGGTAATGAAATTATATATTTTTTTGTTGGTTACAAGGTATTTTAGACAGGTTCCAATTATAAGAAGACATTTTTAAATTATACATACCTAGATTAATCCCCGCTCATACCGGATGGATTCTTTATATGAAGCAAAGCTCTAGCTGCAAGTTTTAAACGACTGTATACAAGAGAGAGGTTTAAATCTACGACCTTACTTAAATCAAGAGAGCCCCTATCTAATTAACTTGAACCCTGAGATTAGGGAATGAAATTATTGATTACTTATGCTTAGTTACATTATTAGTATGAGTGGAAATTCTAGCAAATATGAGATAGCGGCCAAAATACAAAATCTCATAAGTTTAAAGGTAGTTTTAATATTTCATTATCTTTCTTTTTTTACTTTAAATTGGTTTATCAGAAGTAAACAAGTTTATTTTTAAAATAAGAGATAAAATAAAAATATTTTTACCTATTTTTAATAATAGAAAACGAATTTCAATGGAAGATTTCTTTTTTTGTTTTCCAAGAAATTACTGCTTAAGCAGTACAGGAAATTAATAAGAATGGCGGTGAAAGCTGACCTTTGAGGGTCTCGACGCATAAGATACATAGAGCACAAAGGTGTTAAAAGAGCCATAACTATGCATACGTGCAAGGTCATGTACATTGATCTGCGTGCAAAAAATTAATATACATGGTCCTTTAGCAATAAACTTGCTTGCATGGAGGGGATGAGACGGTCCTGACGCAGTAAAGTCGACGCTTTGGTCATTGGAATGCAGGCAGGCACTGAGCCAATTCCTTGGAATTTGTCTAATTCCTGCTAGACCTCAATGAATGCATAAGGAGTCAAATTCACATTGACTTGAACGACGAGATCCCAAAAAAAAAAGTTAAGCTAAAAGTACAAATTCAAAGTTTTAATATTAAACTGATTTGTTAGCTAAAAGTATTTAAAATTTTAAAATATAATCAAACAAAATATTCTTATCTATTAAAAAATTTAAAAATAAGATGTAAAGTAAAAATTAATTTAATTATTTTAGTTATAAAAGTTGAATAAGATTTTAAAAATTAAAATTAAAATAAATTGAATGAATAAGTTAAAAATTAAATAAAAATTCAAAAGTTTAAAATTTTTATGGCTAAATTGATTAAATTAAATTATTTTTTTAATTATTACATTTTACATGGTTACAAAGATGCCAAATGTAGGATTTGTTGATTCTATCTTTCCATTGAATCATATCTTTCCTTTTTGGCTTCTTGTTGCTTTTATTGAAGCTATAGGTTGTCCTTTATACAGGTCTAAAGTTTTCATTGTATTGTGACCTGAAGAAAAGGTGTAGATTCGCTGTGGGTTTCTTAGAATTAACACAAAAACATGCAAATCCTTTATTGTTTCGTCTCATTTTCGAAACTGACAAATTGGTTCAGGCGTCGTTTTGGATGTAGGGCAGAGTACAAGAGAAGAGAGTATTCATGTTTAAGCAACGGGGTTAGAACTCAGAACTTGGATAAGTTCAAGAAGAGGTCAGATAAACATATTAACTAAAGTTTTTACCGTTATTTTTTTTACTATTTTACATTCTTATTTGAGAATTTTATATTTGCTAAACTTGAAGATATTAAAAGTTTTATAAATAGTAAGGGTCAATTATCGAAATGACTAGTTTTATTCATTTTGGCAACGGTTGACCTAAGCTCAATTTTTGTTAATGAACTCTATACTCTACTTATATTAAAAATTTTACTGTGGTAATAGAGCAGTTTGGTCCAGATTATTAATTTTTCGGTTATCCGTCTAGATGTCCAATCCCAGCGGCCTAGTCTGATTACTACTGCGTTTATTTCAAGTAACACCTGGATGTCTAGTCTCAGTTGCACTTGAGGGAGAATTAAACACGAAAATGTTAAAAGGTTTATAAAGCGGTGAGGGTCAACTATCCAAATGACTAGTTCTAGTCATTTTGACAATGGTTGACCCAAGTTCAATTCTTGTTAATGTACTCTACATTATACCAATATTAAAAATTCTAATATGGTATCAGAGCAAGTTTGGTCCAGATTCTTAATTTCTTGCTTGTTCATCTAAATGTCCAGTCTCAGCGGCCCGATCCAGTTATCATTGTGTTTGTTTCAAGCAATAACTGGATGTCTAGTCCTAGTTGCACTTGAGGGAGAGTGTTAGAGTATCTCATTTTGACTAAACATGAAAATGTTAAAGAGTTTATAAATGATAAGGGTTAACTATCCAAACGACTAGTTATAGTCATTTTTGCAATGGTTGACCCAAGCTCAATTCTTATTAATGAGCTCTATACTCAACTCATATTAAAAATTCTAATATAGTATCAAAGCAGTTTTGATCCGAATTATTAATTTTCCAATTGTTTGTCTGAATGTTAGGTTCCAGCGGCCCGATTCAGTTACCACTGTGTTTATTTCAAGTGACAATTGGTTGTTCAGTCCCAGTTGCACTTGAGGGGGAGTGTTAGAGTCTCTTATATTAACTGAACATGAAAAAATTAAAGGGTTTGTAAGTGGTTAGGTTCAATTATCTAAATGACTAGTTCTAATCATTTTGACAATGGTTGACTCAAGCTTAATTCTTGTTAATGAACTCTACATTCTACCCATATTAAAAATTTCAATAATTTTAATATTATTAAAATAATTTTTTTCATCTTGAAATAAAATATAAAAATAGTGATATAGATAATAGTACGAGTTTATTTAAGCATAAGTCGCGTATTTAACTAATATTTAAAAAATTATTAAGATTACATCATAGTCTAATAAATTTAAATTCTTTAGTTATAATGTTACAAATTCATTACATTTAAATTTTTTATTAAAATATATAAAATATTATTAATATTATTAATATAATTTTAATAACAATAAAGTAAAATAAAATATTATGAATAATAATAGGAACTATCTTATTATTTGTTTGCATTTATGAGTTCAAACCTCAAAATGGAATTCATATTTCTATACCTTCTATCCTTATAGAATATTAAATATTAAAGTCCCATTCTTTTTATGTTAAAAATAGAATGATACCCGAAAATTTATAAAAATTAGGATTATAACAAAAAATTCCAAACTTCATTCAATTATGTTATACAACTTAAATTTTAAAAGTGGCATTAAAATCCTCTAATTTTTAAATTTTAATAAAGATAGTTTGACATTAAATTTTTTGTTAAAGTGGAATATGCGGTGAAGTATATCGTATTATTATTTTTAAACTACATATTATATTTATATCACGAATAAAATTTATTATTTAATAAATTAAAATATCAAAACTTACAAATAATTATAAAAAGCTTTTCAAGGCAATAATTCTATTGAAATTCCATATGTTGGATGAAAAAAACATCCCACTAATTAGACTAAATAATCGATCGATATTCATATTATTGATGAATTGTTCATTGTTCACTAATGAAAAAACAGAAGAAGAGGCACTTGTGTCACCTAAGGGAAATGTGATCCTCTATCCCTATTTTTGTGTACCTGTTCTGTCTCATTAGATTCAAGCCATCTATTTATATGAATCCTACTTAAATAAATTGCTTAGATCTGATGAAACAAGTTAGGTACACACGAGAGGATTTGAAGGCCACCTAAGGAGGTTGCACTCTTGATTTGTATTAATTTGTGCCTCTTTGTGTATATGAGGAGACATTCCTCAACCTTTCGTGTACCTTTCACTTTGTATGAGTAAATCATCTATGTCCATATCAATCACATATTGTCAATATTGGCGTGCACATGTGTTACTGTTTTAGTTTTCTTGTCGAGTTTGCATATAATCTGAGATGACAAAGAGAGTTTCTTCTCTCTTTTGCATGTAATACAATCCAATCGAATTTCATATTTAAGACACTAATTGTGTGATAAGCCAAATTCATAAACTACAGTCGCATGATGAATTACTCTAATCATTTGCACTTTTTAAATATGAGATAGAGACTTTATTTTTTTAACAACAACATTTAATACGAATCTTGCTAAGACGTAAGGTTTGAAAAGGATTTTATCCTTAACTAATAAAAATATTATTTCCAAATAACCCACATGAAAAGAAAGGAAAAAAAAAAAGACAACAAGAGCCAGAGAGAATTTGGTTATATGTACGATTTATACGAGTTTAATTTTCTAGTCAGATTTATTGAGTTAAAACCTTTGACTAATTGGTTTACATTACATATCTCTTATTATATCGTAACTCTAATCAAGATATTTACAAGAGGTTAGATTTACATTATCCATAATCAAGCCGTGCATGCTTTGATTTTAGTGTATGATTTGTCCCTTTCATTATTGGAAGATGGCATTGTTTTATGAACTCTCTCCATCCATCAAGGTCAGTTCATAAATTCCAATTTAATGAGCTATCCAAAGTTTTATCAACAAGCATATGGTCAGGAATTTGGCTACTTGTCGAGACCATATCAACTTGTTAACACTATTACCTACACTTACCAAGTTCTTTATAAGATTTTTGTTACTTCCAAGTTCTTCTTTGGAGTGAAATGTTTTTGATTTAATATGTTGCCGATAAATCTCTAACTTTTAAAATTATTAATAACTTTCATATAATTTTGATCTACTAACATTTGACTTCTAGTAAGATTTTTAATTATAAACTTTAAAATGACGTTATTTTTATTACCTGCCAGCACATATAATTCTACATAAAGTCATTTTAAAAATTTATAATTAGAATTTTTATAATTTTGACTTTATAACATTTATTTCTAGGGTATCAATAAAATTTAAAAACAAAAAGCTACCTTGACAATATATCAAATCATAAGTTCGCTGAATTTAATCCGATAATTGCGTTGATGTACTGCAGAAGGAGATAGCCTTGGTTGACCAGCTATCTCTTTATGAGATTCGTAACCAGAACACTTTGGAGCTATCTGCACTTTGGAATGGAGCTTGGCACTTCTTCAAAGCTATTATTCGATTGAGCATTTCTTGACCAGCTATCTCTTTCTGTGATTGGTAACCAATAACACTTTGGAACTATCTGCACTTGGAATGGAGGTTGGAACTTGTTCAAAGCTATTCGATTGAGCATTTCATGACCAGCTTTCTCTTTCTGTGATTCGTAACCAATAACACTTTGGAGCTATCTGCCCTTGGAATGGAGCTTGGAACTTCTTCAAAGCTATTCGATTGAGCAGTGATGATACTTAACGGCCCATCCTAGTTTGTATTAACATAACTTAAAGTTTCTATTAACATAAGATAAGGTATTATGAGAATTCTTGTTTATTAAAATAACTAGGCGTATTAAATAATTTAGATCAATGTGTTAAGTAACCGCTTCACCGCAATAGCTTAAGCTGTTGTGTGGGGCCAACTTAATTAGTTTTATGTATTCATTAACATACCCCCTCAAGTGAAAGTTCTTTGAGCTTGAAATAGGTGGACAGTAGGATTTGGACTCACTACCACTTGATCACAAAAGCTTTGATACTATGTTAAGTGACCATTTTATCACAATAACTTAAGTTGTTGTGTGGGACTAACTTAATTGATTTTATACATTCACCAATACAACGTGGAGATATATATATATATATGTGTATATCTCATGAGAATTTACAGCGGAAAGAGTGAAACAAATACAAAAGTATATATATTTAGTTAGAATTGGAAATAGTTACATAAAAATGATTTGAGAAAATTAATAATATAAAAAAAATTAATCTCAAAAATAAGTGTGATGGAGAAATTCAAATCTAATATGTTTTATTTCACATAAATAAAATAAAAAATATGATTTAGTATTTATAAAAATAAAAATAAAAATAAATTTTCATGATATATAAGCATAAATAACTCTTTTTCTCTACGCTTTATTGACTTTCTCAATTGAAAATATTAATTATTGAGTGCACGTGTGCCTTCTGATGCCCACGTACGTCTGCCTGTCTCACTCGTCGAATTGATTGATTGTCTCGATCCTTTCACTCTTCTCGCTTTCTTTGATTTGTCTTCAAGCATTCTACTTATGTGCATTATTGGTGCGAATATTTTTTTTTTCAAAATAGTGCTTTGCTTTGAGAATTTAATTTATTCTAATTAATAAAATAAACTAACAAAAATCGAATTTTCCAAGATATTACCGTATGTTTATTAAGGAATTGTTATTTGGCATATATATTAATTTCCTTATCTTTTCCATTTATTGCGAATGTTTTAAATAATAAAATATTTTATTATATTCTCTTTAATTTATGCTTTAATCTAAAAAAGTACAAATAAATTAAAATCGTAATAAGCTAAGCTCATTTATATTATTTGGGATTAATTCATATGATTTACTCATATATAGAAAAGTATTAAAAAGTGTAATTCTATTCTTAGTGAAAATATTATACTTTTATAAGTATCAGTATTGACTGTGACTTAATATATTTGCAGCATTAATCATTTATAACTTTGGCGTAGTCCATTGATTAAAAAACACCAAAAGGAGAGGAAGTTTGTTATTATTTTTCTTTAACCAATTAAAATTCCACTTGAAGATCTATAATATTATTGATTTAATATCAATTTCTTCTACGTTTCTTCTTTATTTTCATATATAATTTATCTTGTATGATTAATTGACTATGAAAAACAGAAAAGGGTAGTAGTTTTGAAAACTTTCCAATTTTACCGTGGACATCTCTAACATAAATGAAAACAAAACCAATCAAAAAACAAATAATGAAAAGCATCAGATATTTGGTAACGTAATTCGGTACACCTTGTCTATGTCTGCAGGGCTCTCGCCCAGCTTAATACTTTCACGAAAGTACAATAGATTTATCCAAAGTTTTACTGAGTCGACACTACTCGACTTTTGACACTATCTTTTGACCTTACTTCTTGTGAAAAAAATTTATATCCAATAACACGACCGACTCGTGTTAACCTCAACAGAGGATTTTCTTAACAGTATGTGATAATAAAGATACGAAATAAACAACTCAAGTAATCAATCAACTAAGAATAAAATAATAATACGCTTGAGATAAAAGAGAAGAACAACTTTCCGAAAGGTTCAGCTTAGAACAATTTTCGGAAAAGTTCAGTTTCACTGAAATAAATCTGAAAGTCGTCGTAACAACAATTGACTGAATCACATAAACACTAACATGAAGCCAAAGTTGCACTGATAACACATTCACCAACTAAAGTATACGCAGCTCATAAAGAAATCAATTAATAATCGTTGCTGCCTAAGATGGAGTTCAACATGCACACCACATAAGAACAACTTTCATAATTTTGAAGTTAACCCACGATATTTAACTTACAAGGAACACATGCCACCCCAAATGAGTAAGTCTGGAAAATCACAAGTTAACCCACGGTGTATCGCACCCCAAAACACATGCACTCATTCAAGTGTGTTTTTCATCTCCAATTAACGCCCACTGCACACGTACACTCATCCAGTTGTGTTTTTCATCTCCAATTAATGCTCACTACACACATGCACTCATTCAGCTGTGTTTTTCTTTTTCATCTCCAATTAACACCCACTGCACACATAATAATATTCACACACGAGATTCACTTATGCTATATGACAGAGACATACATGACACTATAAGGGTATGTTTGGAAGTTTTGGATAGAATGGAATGGAATGGAATGGAATGACAATTAATGGAATGGATTGGAATGAAATGGGCCACTCCATTGTTTGGAAGTTTAAATAAAATAAGAAAGGGTTTAGAAGGCAAGCCATGTCATTCCATCCCTGACCCCTCAATTTGGGAGGTCACAAAATATTGGATTTTGGATGGCAAAGGATGGCTTCCAAAGTCATCAATTGCCATTCCATTCTGTTTCAAAATAGACTCTCAAACAATGGCCTGAGTCATTTGAGTCATTTCATTCCATCCTTCCACCTACATCCAAACATACCCTAAATAGCAAAATCCCTTCACATACATACAAGACAACTTACCTTTATCTTATATCCCCAAAATCACTTCAACTAATTTTCACAAGAAACAATTGACGTACACACCAATCTCTCACTATCTCATAATTTTCTACACTTGGCCACACCTTTTAAAAATTCCAACAACATTATCTACACATCCAAAAACCCTTGGCCACACTTAAACTTCACACATACGTGATGTATCACACCCTCTCTCAAGATAGACTTCAAATTAAGATAGGATTCTATAACATTTAAAACATTATCCAAAATAGCTTTTTGAATTTAAGTCAAACAAGGATTATTAGTTAGCTATCATCTTCCAATTAATATCTTATAGGTTCAATTAATAAAAAATGCAAAAACTAATTACTTAGATATATAAGATATATCCTAACATACTATAACAATATATTATATATACATATATATTAAAAATGCATAAAATGACTAGCGTAGAAATTAGGGATTTATTATATATACATATATATATTATAAATGCATAAAATGACAAAATATTAATTAAATTACATGGACTGTAGAGCCGGAGAAACTTCACTTGTGCTTGACCTTTGGATTAGAACAACCTATTTCGTTAGAGTATTCCAATCTGAAATACTTAATTTTATCTATATATTTATATAAACTCCATATAAATACGTGAATAAAATTTTCGGAGGATATGTTAAATTAACCTTTGGCTGGTCGATGGTTGCTCGATTTTCTAGGCAATTCCTTTCACTTTTCCATCTTATAAAGCTGCAGGATCAGCCTATTTACGGGAAACATGCTTCAGGTTTTGCTGTGGAGAAAAAGGGTAGGATATTTTTATTATTCAGATTTTACTGTAAATTTTGAGAATGGAATCGCTTAACTTAACATTTCAAAATTTGTAATAAAGATATGACGTATCTAATTATATATAAATTCACATAAATGTATCCAATTTCTTTTAAACCTTCTCAAAACCCTTGAGAGTCCTAGCAAATCTCGACTTTTAACACTACACGAGTTCCTTCTTGTTGCATGTGAATTTTTTTTTGTTTTCTGTTGCTTTTTCTTGGTCAGATATGTCTTGAAACTCTTACGTCAAACGTTGTCAGTCTGCATGAAGACAAACGATCAGAGGCTTGCTCAGTTCTCAGTTTTGTAATGCTTTTTCCCTTTAGATCTGACAAGGGATTTTAAAAATAGCTACAACTTGCCCCTTGTTCTTAGCAGCTGGTCGTGCGTGATCTGTCCCCAAGTCCAATCTTTACGTGATTGATTCTTCTTTCCATTAGAATATCACAAGTACTTGGATTTGAAATAGATCCAAACTTTGTGGTTGTCTTGTACTTTTCTCAACATTTAAAAACTACAATGATATTCGAATCTGTAGAAAGTTGGACTAGTCAATAGGAAAATTTTAATTTAATTTTAAATTCAATTAACTATAATATAATATATTAATTTCTGTATAATTTTATCGTAAATTGAACTCAAATATATATATATATATATGTATAACCTCTATTTAGTTGTTAACTTTTCTTTGTCAAACTTCAATTTAGTGCAATTGGCATGTAATGTGTAGGATTAACCAAATTTGACCAATTACGCGCTAGACTTTCAAGTCGTAAATGTCTCTAAAGATGAGTTAGAATATCATAATTACAAATAATATTATCAATTCGAATTGTAAATTCTTATGCATATGAAAAAGTATTATATATATATATAGAGAGAGAGAGTAATATCTGTATACTTAGCCATGCATTTCATACAGATCATTCATGTATAAAACACATGCATTATAACAATATATATCACCGTATATATACGTAAAACCAGTAGCGGAAGCTTAAACCAAGAGCCAATATACCTCCAGTCATTGCCTCCACCATAGATCTGAGAAGTGCTAATGTTGGTCTGAATTTCTATCCTCATCCAGAGCAAGCTCGATGGTGTCAATAACGCTCGGCGAAGATAGGACCCGAAACCAACACTAACGTTATGGTTTTTAAATCAACCCTTCATACCCTACTCTCCATCATAGTAGTTGAAGGTTGAGGAAGTGGGCGACAAAACCACATGCGG
>JANKOE010000001.1:47434206-47454526 GCA_026284465.1 Erythroxylum citrifolium | reverse complement strand
TTGGACTTAATGAAAGTTACCTATCATGTTATCTTTCCATTGCCACTGATTTTGCAATTTTTCGATGTGTATATTGTGAGTTATGACCTGTTAAATGTTGGCTACTTATGTGCATTATTATGGAGCCTAGCTTTAAATGGAGGTTTTGTGACTATTGTGATTGGAAGCTAAATTAGAGATTTTTGTGATTTGAATTGGCTCAAGTGATCTTCTGGAAAATTGTAGAGGAAGAAATTAGCTTGAAATTGGGATATAGCATGTTAATTTTTGATGTCAGAATTAGGAGTTATGAATTTTCAAAGATTGGACCTAAGTTAGGTCATTGGCTAGTGATCAGGACAGCCACTTGTATGACAGTTTTGAGTTAGTTAATGATGGAATTTGTCTTTAAGCCCTTCATGAGAAGTGTAGTATCTTGTTTGATCTTTTCATGGGTTTTTAGACATTGGAACAAGAAATTACGATTTTTGGAAAGTGGTAGTACTGTTCAGGTCAAAGGTAAGGACAACATCATAAATTGAATTTTTTGACCCATTTAGCAATCGAATTTGGTTCCATGTTGTTCATGAAAGTTGTAGGACACATTCTGATCTTTCTTTTGGCATAAATCTCGTAATTTTTATCAAAGGGAATGGGAAGTTATGGATTTTGCAAAATGCTGCACTGGTTTGGGAGATTTTATGCAGACAGTGACTGTGAGTGTATTTTTGACACCCTTAGGCGTGAAAGTAGTTTTTGTGTCCTCCATAAAACTTATAGAGCTTTCTTTTCTCTATGAAATAGACACCAAGTTTGCTTAATTTGGAGTTCGGAGTAAGGAGTTATGCCTTGTGGAAGTTGGCATGTCGGAGAAAGTTTTGCAGATCTGCCATTGTAGTAGTGTAAGTGGACTTACATCCTCAGACAAGTCGACTTGTACATACACAGTAGAGTAAGTAGACTAGCATCCTCAGATAATTCGACTTGTACTGGCCTTTTTTCATTCTTTTGCTTATAACTTTTCCGTCCGACATCCGATTGACCTGATTCTTGAGGCATTGAATTCGTGACTTATTGAATTTCATTTCTATATGAAACTGGGAAGTTTTAGAGGTGAAATTGATGTGGATTAGTTGGGCCAAAATACGGGGGTCGGGTAATTATTTTTTTGATCACTGTTTTATTAATTTTTAAACCTATGGAGGTCCGAATTTAGTGATTTTGGTGTTGTTGGATTTCTAATTTTTAGACGGAATTTTGTGATGAAAAATTTTGGATTAAGGCCGGGAATGTCACGAACATGCATTGTACACATTTATTTCCTAAATGTGCATTATTACATATTCCTAATCGCACAGATTATGATATATGTGTAATTGAATTGTTATAGAGGCACAATTGGAACGTCAAGCCACAGATGATGTCGAGGTGAGTAACCTAGATTGGTTCCCAATATTAATATATGTTTACTGTGGAGATAATGGTGGTTTTGTGATTGAGATGTGATTATGGGTTCCGGATGGAAGGTCCGATGAATGGAAGTTATGACATAGAAGTGTGAATTGTTGTGAATCTATGAACTATGTGATATTTGTGAATATGGAAACTTCTTGTTTATAATGCATTAAATGGACTGTGATAAGTTGCACATGTTTACTGAATGTGAATGTAAATTGGCTGACATGTGTATATTTAATTTGATTGACGAATGTGTTTTCAAGTGTATGTTATACGAGAAATGTTTCATAACTCTACTGTTGAATGCCGGACTACGGTCCGATGACATGTGAAAGTAAGCCAATGGGATAATGCAATTATAGCATAATTGTAGGAAATATAATGACAGTTATGACCGGAGCAGCCACCGAGAGCTGAAAGCTCACCTTTTTAGAGCCTCGAGCTCAAAGGGAAGTAGTGCATAGCCCTACCCCTTAGACGTGTTCTCCAGTGCATACCTTGAGGGCCCTCTTGGAGGAGCAAAACCGTGAGGGTGGCTCACCACGCCAAAGCAGATAGTATCGAAGGGAAGTAGTGCATATCTAGAGGGCTCTCCTACCCCTAAGATGTATTATCAATGCGCCCATATTGGGACAATTCAGGCGCTCGGTCACAATACTGTAATAAAATGAGAAAGTGTCACATATGAATTGCATCTATATTTAATCGATTATTTTGCATGAGTGAAAGGCAAAAATGCCTTATACATTGTGGTTTAACCGGATATAATCATGTGGTACTTCTGAATAGGCTGTTGTGAAATAATTGTGATACTGATACTGCTGAATAGGAATTATGAACTAACCGTGATTTGCTAAAGTACAATCATGTGCTACTTCCGAATGTACGACTATGATATAACTGTGATATATTTCGTATTGTATGAATTGAGCGAACCATCGATGATGGTTCCTCATTGAGTTCGCAAAACTAGCCCAAAATTTGCAAATATTTTTCAGGACTCAGAAGAATACCCCGTTAGGATAATGGGAGTATGTCTACAGCATTCAAATGAAAATTAGAGGTCGGGATCAGTCCACGTCTGCATCAGTGTCATCCTCCTGTTAACCATTTATATATTCCGCAAATTCTGAAAAATATTGTTGTAGATATAGTGGACCCCAAACGGGCTATTGATTGTAATGTATTCACTGAAATATTTATTGAGTGTATTGTTGTGAATGAAAATGTTTACAAATGAAAGTGGACTCTACTTGGTTTTTAGTTTCCGAGCTTTGGAGTGTTTTAAAAAAATATGCATACTGAGTTTACTGACTGATGTAGCACGCTACCCTCGCAGGGCACGGACTCGGATATTACTATCGATGTCGAGTTTGAGTCACGCGGGAGTGGGGTGTTACAGTGGAGGTTTGGATGTTATCATAAATATGATACATCATTTTATAAGGTGCGGTAGGATCAAAGAATCTGGGAACTGGTAAAATGACATTCTGAATAAGAGTTAGATGTAAATAATAAAACAAACTCTAGTGTAAAAGAGGATAAAGCTCTAAAACAGTGGCTAGAGGAGTAGGAAACAGAGGAGGAAACTCCCTTTTATATTTTGTGAATCTAGAGACTCCGTTAACTAGTATAATGGAATGGGAAGTTTGAGAGAAGAGGAGAAAAACAAGAGGTTATATAGGACTAGAGAGATAATCAGTAAGGATATTTCTGTGACCTTTAATGTGTTAGATAGAGTATTTATAGGAGGAAAACCACTCTTGCTAACTAAGCAATTGACTGTTGGGAATCTTTTTCTTGGACTCATCAAGGATTTTTGGAAAGGAGATGTTATCCATTTCAACGACAAAGTAATAAGGAGTGAGGTAGAAGGAGAATTTTTCAGTACCTCTTTTTATAACAAGAATCTCCTTATAGCTGATGTGATAGTGGCATTCAGAAGAACTAAATGAACCACTTGCATGTCCATAATAATGTTGCCCTTCTTTGATTTCTTCGAGGAGTTCATCACCCCAACGGGTGTCATTAGCGTCAGTTTGTAAGACACATTATCTTGCGTTAGGAATCTTTAGTGGTGGAGGATCCTGACATATCTGCTTCAGATGCTTGACGACTGCAGTTTGTTTTTTTCCAAGGTGGTGGATTCTTTTTCAAAAGCTTAGATAAGCTTGAAGTATAAGTTGCCACGTGAGGTATGAAATCTCAAATATAATTAATAATTCTAGGGAATTGTTGTATATGCTTAACAGTGAGATATTCATCAGGAAATTGTAACAACTCCTTTGCAATGTCTGGGCTTGGTTGGTAGAATCCATCTTTGAAATGCATACCCAAGAATTCAATTTCTGTAGTGCCAATAATACTTTTCGAAGTTGAAAGCATTATTCCATACTGTTTAGTAATATCCAAGAATTTCTGCAGTAAGGCCTAATATTCCTCATGGGTCTTTGAAAACAGTAAGATATCATCAATATAGATCAGTGCACTGTAGAGGATAGGATGATAGATCTTTGTCATTGATTTTTGAAATAGTGATGGAGCAACTTTAAGCCCAGATGGCATAACAGTCTATTAGTATTATGCATTGGGAATGCATAATGCAGTTTTGTATCTTTCAGTCGGGTGAATACCCAGTTGCCAAAATCCTCCCTTAAGATCAAACTTTGAGAAGATAATAGCTTCTTTAAGAAATAGTACTTGAGTACTTATCTTTGGAAGAGGAAGCTTGTCATCTTGCAAGAAAGCATTCAGAGGCTTATAGTTAATTACTAATCTCTTTTTTCCACGTTTTTGCTCTGAACTTTTATTGACATGCTTGGCAAGCTCAATCTGACTTTGTGGGCTCAATCAGTCCTTGCTTCAAAAGGATTGCACATTCATCTAGTGCGAGCTTCAGATCATTAGGGTTCATCCTTAGAAGTGTGGCTTTCATAGGATTAATATCCTCATTCTTCTTAAAAGGCAGACTTATAAAGAAGTCAACATTTTTTCACAGAGGATATGGGTGAGAAAACTGTGCATGAGATTCAGGACAATAATTCAACAGTTTATCTCGAAGTACAGTATAACATGTAGGAACTTGGGTAAGTTCAAACACATTTTTGATTTCAGTGTATAGACTAAATAGTGATCAATACTTGAGGCCTATGGGTATGATCTGCAAAAGTGAGGCTTTATTGTATGTATCCATACCAATCAGAATATCTGGGCCAGGTAGATTGCTTCCAAGAACTTTAGTCCAAACTGTATATTGAGGAAAAAATCTGATACCGATTCTTCTTCTTGTTATCAACCCAATCTTAAAAGAGTTACCATCAGCAGCAGTAAAGTATTCTTCATGAGAAGCCCATGCGTAAGATGATAAGATATTAGGCTTCATGATCGTTCGACTGGATCTAGTATCCATAAACTTGATAGCTTTGATGGGCTTATCATATTTTTCCTTTTAAAAGATTTAGATCTAGATGTAAGGTTGTTGAACTGGTGTACGATCTACTTTCAGACAAGTCTGCTGTAGCATATAGAGAGAATCATCATCTGTAGGGGAAGAGGAATGAGATGACTCTTTTTTTTTCAGATGTAAAGACTGAAACAACAAACTTAGTATCTTTGTCCTCTTGAGATTGCTCTTCAATTAATTGTTCAAAGTCAATGTTAGAATGGATTGGCGGAATAGATTTGATATGCTTCAACAACTTGAGATCTTTCTTTGTTTTGTGAAGGCAAGTACGTGTAAAGTGTCCATGCAGTCCATAGAGAAAACATCGAGTAGGCTTCTGTCGATGTGAGGACTTTTTGAAGAACCGAACAAATCTTCTTTTGGTGCCATTCTTCCTCTCATAGGTTTTTCTCAAAGGCTTATAGCCTTGTTTCTTTATGTGGAACTTTCTCTAAGGGTAGACTTGATGAAGATGAGCTATTTTCTTGCTATGACACTCACAAGTCTTTTTATCTTTAGATTTGATCTGGAGATAAGGCTTCTTGCAAGCCTGTTTGCGAACTGGACCTCTTTTCATGATATTCTTGAATAAGGTATGTTGGTCATATAGCTTATCAAGAGAAGCTAATGCAAGCTGATAGATTTCTCCAAGAGAAATTATTGACATATCATGCTGTAGAGAAACTATGGTCCTTTGAAGTTCTGGTTGCAATTGATCTGGAAGGGATGATATAAAAGTATATTGAAGATTAACATCATTCCATCCATTCAAGGGATAATACCTTTTTGTCATTCGTTGGTATTACTTATGGATATCACGCTTGTCAAGTGAGCAACATTTCATTGCGAAGTATTCTTGACGAATTTGCTTGGCAGTGAGTTGAAAGTCACCAATAAATTCTTTGTGAATGATTCCAAGTAATGCTCCGGCTATAGTGACTTGAATGTACTGAAGGCGTTGATAATCATTAATACTTTGTCACCATTCTCACAAAGTACCTGTGAAATAAGATATGAATTCAGACAAAATATCTAACAAGTGATAATTTGGCCTGAGTCATTTGTAAATCAATCCATGCACTAAATTCATGTATTCTATCCCTCCATTTATTCGGGGGAAGATCATAGAACGTAAATCAAGGTCCTGAAGTAAGCTTGGTGGTAGCCTGTACAGTTGGTTGGTGTTGCTTGTACCGCTGGTTCAGGTCTGAAGGGTTCAGTGCCTGCGGATTTTGCTTCACTAATTTCAGGTTCAACTTCAATACATTGAGGCATCGTCATCAGAACATTAGATAATTATGATAGGTCAGTGAACTGTGCTAAAGAAACAGTTGAAGGTTCAGAAATTTGTTCAGATGAGGAGTTAGATGGTGTTGCAGAAACTTCAGATGTTTAAAAAAAGTCTTTAGAACTAGCTTCTGTATTATCTAACTGAGAACTTAAATTTTCTACAAGAGATTTTGAGGTCAGAGTTACAAGAAACTCTGTTTATTTAGCTTAGTCCTTCTCAGTAGAAGAGGTGGAAGATTGAACTTTCGGTAGAGATGTTAGAGGTGTATGAATTTGTAACAACTTACTCCACTGATTAACTAGTTCAAATGGTGTATAAGAGGTTGATTACTTAGGAACATTTGAAGACTCAAAAACTCTTTGTTTAGGCAAATGATTTGATTTTTGCCTTGGTTTTGACTTCTTTGGTTTCTCCAGAGTTGTTTGAGGATGTATGTACTGTCTAATCAAAGGGTAATTAAATTTGAATACCTTTAAGTAGTCAGCTTCTTCTGGATACTTCTGATACTGAGGAGAGATGTTAGCTGAGTTTTTGGAAAGTCCAAAGAGGATGAGCCATAGATCATCCTTAACTGTGCAGAATGCATGTCAGCTTCTATTTGTTGCACAATTCCTTGTATCTTTTGTATCTCACAAATTTTAAAGTCGAAATCAAGCCCCATATAATAGGCAGAGATGTATTATCGAAGTTCAGCATCAAGACGCTAAATCTGAGCTTTGTATGATTTAGCTCCTTCCATAAAAAGATGAGTTCTTTAAGGATTTCAAGTTTTACGTATTGTTCTGCAGTTGTAGATCCGAGACCACACTATTCCAATATGAAACTTTGGATGATTTCTTTCACATGGGTCTAGAAGTAGACAAAACACTACGAATACTTCTCATCCAAAAATGATCATGAGAATATATATTGTACGGACTCAACAAAGGTAAAGAAGACTCACAAATATGATTTTCAATAGGTACATGGGTAATTTCTACAAGATTTTTGATTTTGTTTGATAACACATGCTTTAAACTAGAAGATAAAGAAGACATAGACAAAGTTGACGATAAATGAATAGGGTCGGTAGACAGTGTTTTCATAACTTCGTATAAGCTCTCTTCTTACTCACTTCTCTAAACAAGATTTAATGTTCTCCAGCTAGGTGTGAAAGGTTTGGTTGCTCCCTACTAGTAACCCAGTTACTAGATTTAGTCATACATAGGACATGACCTCCTAGTTGTGCTTGGGACAGGTATGGTATATGTGCAAATATACTTGGTTTTATTTTGATAATTGGACCTCCTCTAGCCCTCTTCACTTAAAAATGATATTTCTACCTTGTCTACAAGAATTCCATAACAAGCTCGTTTGAATAGCATCATTGAAAACAACTCTTGACATTTTCAAGGTAGAGGATTTGAAAGGTTCCAGATCTATCTACCAAACTATCAACCGAAATCTTCTACCATAGACAAGCATATTTGGAATTTAAGTTCGAATGGGGTTTTCTTAAATTCCTCCCGCATTAAAGCTCTCAAACCTTTTATTTCGGATATATCAATGTTCAATGTAGTATGAAAAGCATCTTTAAACCCCAAAGCCTCGTTTACAACTTGGTTAGTAGCTAAAGGTAGACTAAAGACAAAGGACAAGATTCATAGCTATATTAACACTTTTTGTGAATTCTGCCATATTAAAGAAGAAAGTATAGCCCGTTTATACTTTAAATGTTAATTCACAGTCTTCATTTGGGCTAGCATTCAGCAAATTCCTAAACCAGTATTGCTTTGAATATGATTAGAACAAGATTTTTGAATGGCTGAAGCAAAATATATTTAAATGAGAAATGATAGAATCTGTTTAAATCTTAGCCTCAATTGTACAATTCATGTTATCTGAAAGGAAAAAAAATCAAAGAATTTATCAGCGGAGGAGAATTGGTAAGCACACTCTTATTCATAATTTGCATTGCTAGATTAAGGAAACGTTGGTATCTTACCAAGTGACTGATCAACTAACCTCTCATGTTAGAAGAAGGTGGAACCTCTAGTTCTAGTTTTTTTTTCCCTTTGAAACAACTATATTGTTGTATCTTATTTTGTTAAGAAATCAAATAATTCATCAGTGGAAGAGAATTGATAAGCATACTCTTATTCATAATTTGCATTGCCGAATGAAGGAAACTTTGGTAGCTCACCAAGCGACTGATCAACTAAACTCTCGTATTAGAAGAAGGTAGAACCTCTAGTTCTACTTTTTTTCCCTTAAAACAACTATCTTTTTTTGTTTAACTCTCGTAGTATTGTCCTTTTTGATGCCTTTTATGTCCATCAATGAATTCCTTTTTAATTAAAAAATTAATAGAAAAGGACAAAAGGGGTTATTGTAAAAGTCATCCCAAATTGGAATCTCCCCCTATATCAGAAGGATTAATAAAATGGAATGGACTCAACCGAATCAAATTGCAATATAAAAGGAAGAAAATTTGAAGTTAATTTTTTTTAATTTCCTTAATATCAGTTAAAAAGTAACAATTAAGGGTATTTAGGAACTTAATTTAAAAACATTTTGTTTTAAGCAATGATTAAAAAACTCAACCGATTTGACCGGTTCAATTGTAAAAATTTTAAATCATCCAACTTTTTAATTTAGTTTTTAACTTTTTGATTTGGCTTACTTTAATAACTCTTATTGTTAAAAACTAATTAATTAATGAATTCTTAATAAATTAAATAGCTCAATTTATTTTCATTTAATAATATTTTTATAATTAAACTTCAATTTTTTTTGGTAGGTAAAAACGTACTCTTTTAATCATATTTTAAAATTTTTAATTCTATTTAATCTTTAGCCAATTTTATGACAGTCTAATACCGGTTGAACTTTTTAAACTTTAAACCTCTTATCTTATTAATTTAATTTTTGGTCCAATTTTTAAAATATTAATTTTAAACCAGTCTTAGCAAATTATATAATTCAAATAATTCCGGTCATTACTGCTCCAAGTCCGTCCAGCTCGATATTCACAAGATATGTCAGAAATAGAATTAAAGAAAAAGAACTCTGATTATCACAAGGTTGTGACCGAAAAAGAAATTAAAAGAAACCCTTCGATCTTATTTAACTTTTATGTCTTTTAATTTAATCATACACCTTTAAAGACATCAAGTGTAAGTGCAAGATTTTCTGTATAAATCATATCATTAAACAAAATTACTGCACATTCTATATGACAGGAACTGAATCAAATGCTTCCTGGAATCATAAAACTGGAACTGTTTCATATATATATGGGATGCATTAAAAAAAAATCCAAATGTCACTAAAATATATATATGGGATGCATTAAAAATTATTATAAGTATGACGCAATATAATCATTTCCGTAAAATCATCAATTAACCATGCTATAGTGAAACCAAATATTATAAAATTGATATAAATAGTATAGTAAGCCAAACATGCACGAACATCATCACATCCACACAAGAGTTTTCCATTGGGTGTATCCACAGCTTGAAATGTTCCTCCCTACAAAAGTGTACACAAAAGCACTTATTAATGCATACTTTCCTTTATTTTTTTATCAAGTAAAATATAATAAATCAGTAGCAAAAAGAGCAATAAAAGCATGATCTTGTAGGTGTGTTGAAGATTAGATAGTTTCATACCCTGAAATAGTCGATAGCTACAAAATTAGCCCATCTATTTCCAGAATCACGATAGCATTTATGGAGCATTTTCATGAGATCATCTGCGTTATCTAAACTTGAGAACAGTCTCCCAGGTACCGAAGGAAAGTAATTCACTAGCACCAATGATTTAGTTTTGTCATTCATAGCAGCTGATTCTGCTCTATTGGGACAACGTCGTGCAAGCATACCTCCATCCCCATCTGCAAAATTTTAATAAAATGATGTGATTACGGGTTAGTATGAGGCTCAATCAAACTTGATTTCTAGGGTTAAATTTTAAATTTCATATAAAATTTGATCTTTAAATTAAATTCGATCAGCCTTTTTTTTTAATGCCTAAATCTGACCTAAAACTTGAAAAAAGAAGATTTTGTCTCCTTTACTTTAGGCTTAGCCGAGTCTTCTTCTTCTTCTTCTTTTTTTTGCCACGCCTTACATATAGGAGAAATAGTAGTGTTTACTCTTACACTTATTTTCAACCATGTAGTTCCACTGGTATGCAATTCCTTCACTCTCTTCCTTGGATTCAATCGAAGTAAACACAAGTAGTCTTTGGTTATTTTTGACCATGTCACTGACTAGTGGCCAATCTCCACCATTTTTGGGCATGTTCCCCAATGGAAACCAGTACTTCATCAACCCAGCATCAGTGAAGACCTTTGTCAATCCATTTGGAGCATGAACATAATCTTCCAAGATCAAGGTGACAATCTCTGCTGGTTTAGCCGCCATGAAAGCTTCAATTTCCTTAAAAGTATCAATAGCCGGACCCTAAAACCCCAGAAAAGAGCATAAATCTCATCATTTTTTCAGGCTAAAGTTCTAAAAACCTCCATTAAAATCAACTTTTTGTACATACAAAAGCAGTAAAGTCATGACATTGTCCATTAAACGAATGGCACAACCATACATCTCCTTGGAAATCATAGGTGTCAAGCATCAAGGCTCGAGCTCCGTTCTGTTTACAAAATTACAGAAAGTTTCTATTGACAAAATGGTTTATAAAACATAAGATAACATTAAAGAAAGGATTTATAAGAGAGAGAGCATACATTTAATTGGTCAGTGATACTATCTTCTTGATTTGTAAATGTGCGACGAGGGACTCCGGTCTGAGATGGATATCCAATAATGGCATAGGCGTTGTGGGTCGTCAAGAATGCATATTTGTTGAAAGGAAGAGAATTGTTCTACGACGACAAAGAAGAAAGAAGAAGCATTAATATAATTGAAGTCTCCTTGTATAAAAGAAAAATAAATTATACATGTTGAGTCTAACTAGTTATTTAGGTATGGTAATGGACAGGTAAACGTCTCATACTGCCAGTCGAACTCAAACTAAAATATATCTGTTAATTTTGAAACGAGCTCAGAATCTACTAAAAGCCTTATCTTATAAATTAAAAATGACGTCATTAATATGGGTTTGGACAATAGGCAACACATGACCCACCAATAGTACCAGCTTAATATGCAGCCGAATCACGTCAAATTGCATGTGTCTTGTGAGCTTCCTAGAAACTATCAGGCACGATCACTTCATTGATGAATCAAACTATGTAAACTGACTTATCTTCAAGAATTTGCCGTCAAATCCTAACCAGGTAACCTTCTCATTGGTTGAAGAAAGGAAACGCCAAGAGGAAAAGAGAGAGAAAAATAGACAAGAGTTGTATCCCTTTCTTTGTATAACAAAGAGATAATTGATTATTGACTAGGTCTGAGGTAACGACAACCCAAGTAGGGAAGGCAAGAGGCAGATTAAACCCGATTCTATAAGGTTTGTGTTGTACTAACTTCGGTTGAGAATAAATGTAGAAACACAATCAAAGGGAGTCACAAGCAAGAAAACGAGAAATTTACAAAAACACAAAAATTACGTCAGAAATTCAAGTGCCAGGAGAAAATTAACTCACAGAACAAAAAACCAATTTCATTATGTTCAGAAAAGGAGTTACAAGGTGTTTTAGAAAACTCTCACACAACTTTCGCTAATCTCTCAAGAAGGCTGAAAAATTCACTTATACTGTCTAAAACAAGTCTCACACAAAATATATATAAGTTGAGGAGGACAACCACTTCCAACACAAAATTGTGTCATCTATAGATGAAAACCAAGGCAACAACAGAGAGATATAATCTATTTTGCAGTAGAGGGAAAAAAACTTGCTCAAATCAGTAAGACATCAAACAAAGAGCAGGGAAAGAATTAAGTCATATTCCATCATTTAGAGCTCAAGTTCAAACCATAATTTATATTAAGAATTTAGTTTGAAATCTAATCGGATCTTAAAAAAGGGATCAAATTCAATTAGATTTCAAATAGAATTTGAGTTTATGCTAAATCTAATATTTTTGAATCTGTAATTTTTTATACTAAGATAGATTAGGCTTGGTCCGATTATGATCAAATCGAAACCTTTTTGCTAATCCTAATATCCCTCTGTACAATAAAAATCTCAAAAGGAGGAGAGAACTTGTGTGCACAACTATTGTTAAAGTGTCCCATATTGTCTAGACATGAAAATGTTAAAGGGTTTATAAGTGGTAAGGGTCAACCATCCAAACAACTAGTTCTAGTTATTTGGACAATAGTTGACCCAAGCCTAATTCTTGTTAGTGGACTCTACACTTTGCCCATATTAAAAATTCAATTTGGTATCAGAGCAGGTTTGGTCTGGATTATTAATTTTCCGGCTGTCCGTCTGGATGTCCAGTCCCAGCGGCCCGGTCTGGTTACCGCTGCGTATATTTCAAGTGATAATTGGATGTTCAGCCCCAGTTGCACTTGAGGGGGAGTGTTAGAGTGTCCCATATTGCCCAGACATGAAAATGTTAAAGGGTTTAGAGTGTCCCATATAACAACTAGTTCTAGTTATTTGGACAATAGTTGACCCAAGCTCAATTCTTGTTAATGGACTCTACACTCTGCCCATATTAAAAATTCAATAACTATGTCTTATTATTGTCTTGAATCTTTAAGGGAAAATTTGCAAGTGACGATGAATATTTTCCCAATATGCTCCAATGAATGGGAAAAGCTAACCCTTTTCATTTTCTTGCATGCTTTTCTCTACAACCAAACACGACTTTTTCCGTTTCAATAATCTTCCTAGTTCCCAAAAGTTTTCACCTTCTTCATCATCTTCCAACTTTGTTGCAGGAATATATAAGGAGAGTAAGAGAGTTGGAGAATTCATACCAGAAGCTTGAATTGGTCTTCGATGGCTGATCCTGGACAAGAGAAGTAATAAAGTCCAGTTCCACAATCCTGAGCATTACAAGCCATGAAAAGAATAAAAAAACCCTTCAACAAAACATTTTCCGAAAACCAAGTAAAGATCATACACAGGTATGAAAAAGAGAAGGAAAAAAAGAAGAAGAAAACCTTGGATTCTCCATTGGAACAAGATTTGGCGACCCAGAAGAGCACTGAAGCAGTAGTGACGATGATCATAAGCACGTTCGAAGAAGCACCCATGTATTGAAATTAGGAAAATGGAGATTGAACTCTCACTGATGAATATTGAAGGCTTGTGACCCAAAAGTTCTGGGGATTATTGTTCTTTCTAGCTAGGAAACCAATATTGTAGGATGTGTTATAGATGTTTTTGGCATCCTGGAAAACTTGTATTTTAGTATTATTTAATACAACTTTGTTGAAAGAACCGCAAAGTCAAGCCTAAATAGACACCAGAGTTGCTGTTTTGTTTTTTTTGACAGCACTTGTAGAAAAAATAAATAAATTGCATATCAGTAACTTGTCATGCAAGGGGAAAATTAATTGCAATAATACAAGATAAGAAAACGCTGAAGTGTTCTTAGCCGTCTATGACAAACATTAAAAAACATAAATTAATTGCAAAGCAAATATTGTCGATTTGCTCTATATTGACTCATTGAGGTAAGAATTAGACACCTTTCCCACTTTTCTACTATATATACACACACACCTTGTAGTAGAAAAATATATATATAGTTTGTCAAATCAAAATTTGAAATTGACTTCAATTAAATCTACTTTGAATTTTGAGTAGAATAAAATCACTCATTAAAAAGCTTTAAAAGTTTGGTCGAGTGAATCGTAAAAACTCGAAACGATTAACTTTTTGGTTCGATTTTTAACTTTTGGATTTAATTTATTTTAATAACTCTTGTTGTTAATAACCGATCAATTTATTAATTAATCGGTTGATTTTTATAACTAATAAGTTCTTATAAACTAAAATAAATAATTGATTTAATATTTTTTAATTAAATTTCAAAATTTTCGATGAATAAGGACAATTTCTTTCAATCATATTTCAAATTCTTTAATGTTATTCAATCTTTAGTCTATTTTAGATTGTTTAATACTGACTAAACCTTTTAAAATTTAAACTTCTTGTCTTAAAGTTTTTATTTTCGATCTGATTTTAAAACATTGAATAAAATTTAAACTTTTTAATCATGTTTAATTGGTTCTTCTATTATCAAATATAAATTTTTGACTTAGACAAAAAAAATTAATCCTAACGATTATGAAAAATAGATAAGGTCAATTTGAAGTTAACAAACTTAAGTCAATTGAACAACATATGTTAACGAAATTTAATTCTAAATTTTTTGAAGGCTTTGTAAGCAAATTCTAACATATATTCAACAATAATATACATTAGAATAAAAAATAAAATAAATGCGGAAGAAAAACGAAGTACCTCATGCCATTGTTATTTGTGCTTGTAGAGCTGCGTTTTGAAATTCTTCTAAGCTCTCAATTCCCAATACGACGATGTATGTTTTCAGAACGGTTATATGAATGTGCTCCATCAAGCACACCAAGAGTTACCATAAAACTAGGAATTGAATACCCATTAACTACATAACGTTTAGACCATTACTATAAGGAATATGAACTGTTCTCATATTCTCCTACTTGGTCTATACATTTAACTTGATATCAAATCCTAATCTGATCCAAGTACAATACACGAATCATGGCAATAAGTTCTCTAATGGTTTGAGTATTATCTTCCATGTGTATAATATACTATAATTGTATCAATCCGAATGTGGTAACTTTACCTAATGAATAAACCCTATGTTTATTCCAAGCCCAAAATAATCAATTTTCTCAAAATTTAATAATGTGCACCGTAATATGAGAAAATATTACAAGAGTTTCATGAAAATAATATTGTCCATAGAATAAAAACTATATAATGAAATTCAATCTCATTCTAATAACATGATCCTTGCACTTCACTGGTGGCATGCCTTTTGTTAAAGGATCAACTATCATCAATTCAGTGCAAACGTGTTCAATGACCACTTTCTTATCCTTAACACGTTCCCTTATAGATAAAAACTTGATGTCTTCGACTACCACTCTTATTGTTTTTAGTTAGAAAAACAACAACTGAATTGTCAAAATATATGCTCAATGGCCTAGAAGTGAAAACCACAAGTCTAAGCTCATGTACGAAACTCCTTAGCCATACATCATGTGATGTAGCCTCAAAACAAGAAATAAACTCAACCTCTATGGTGGAAGTATCAGTCAAAGACTACTTGACACTCCTCCAAGATATGGCTCCGTTGACAAACATGAAGATATAACCTGATGTTGATTTGCATAAGTCAACACATCCAGCAAAATCTAAATTTGAGTACCCTATTATCTCCAGATTGTCGGTGTGTTTGTACGTAAGCATGTAATCTTTGGTCCCTTGAAGGTACCTCAATACTTTCTTTGCAGCTCTCCAGTGATCTAATATTGGGTTACTCTGATATCTACCTAACATTCCAACAGCAAATGCAATGTCAGGGCTTGTACAAACCTACGCATACATTAGGCTTCTGATTGCAGAAGCATATGAAATGTTTTTCATTTATTCCATTTCAAATTCATTTTTAGGGTATTGGTCCAAATTGAACATATCCCCTTTCATAATGGGAACTACACTAGGTAAACAATCTTTCATCTGAAATCTCTCTAAAACCTTATTGATATAGGTTTCTTGAGACAAACCCAAAATACCACAGAATCTGTCTCGATATTTCTTAATGCCAATGACATAAGACGCATCACTCATATCTTTATTTTAGAGAGAAATTGTTTCACATCATATAATAAACCCCTATCATTGGTTGTAAATAATATGTCATCCACATATAATACAAGAAAACAAATTTTACTTCCACTAACCTTCTGATATATACATTGATTCATAATATTTTCCTCAAAACCAAATGATGAGATAATATCATGGAATTTCAAATACTATTGGCAGGATGCTTGTTTCAATCCATTTATGGATATTTTAAGCTTGCAAACCAAATGCTCACTATTATTTTCCTTAAGGTTGTTTCATGTAAACCTCTTCCTCTAGGTCACTATTTAAAAAAGTTGTTTTCACATCCATTTGATGCAATTCCAAGCCAAGTGAGCAACCAACGCCAAAATTATACGAGGTGAATCCTTTTTAGACATAGGGAAAATGTATCTGTGTAATTGATTCCTTCCTTTTGAGTGAATCCTTTAGCAACGAGTTTTGCCTTATATCTCTTAATATTGCCTAATAAGTCTTTCTTTGTCTTAAATACCCATTTGCAACCTATGAGTTTTGCTCCTTTAGGCAACTCAATAAGATCTCAAACATCGTTGTTCTTCATGGAATTCATTTCTACCTTCATGGCATTGTATCATAATTAAATTTGATTTATTGTAACTCATGGCTTGTGAAAAGGTTTCATGATCATTTTTGGCTCCTATATTGTAGTCAATTTTTTGTAGATATACAACATAATCACTAGTAATAGCTTATTTTCTTGTTCTAGCAGATCTCCTTAATGTTTCACCAACATTTTCCTGTAGAGTTTGTTGTTCAACTTGTTGCTAAACGTTTTTAGGTAATTCCTGAATAATTGGATCTATTAGATTATCATCAATTTGTGGAACATCTTGACTGTCATTTATGTTTATGTTAGGCTGTTGAATTTCAACAATTGGTTGTAAAAAGTCTATTTGAACTTGAGGATCATTGTTAATGACAATCACCTTACTTTTTGACGTGGAAGGTTGAGTATCCAAATGATTATTATCAGAAACTATATCTTGAAATTGATCCCTCCTACTAATCAAATGATTCTCAAGAAATTTTGCATTTCTTGATTTCACAATTCTAGTGTCATTTGATGGACAATAAAACCTATATTCTTTAGAATTTTCGGCATATCAGTGAAATACCCACTTATAGTTCTTGGATCCAATTTCTTCTCTTGTGAATTATAAATTCTTATTTCAGATAGAAAATGGCATCTTTGGAACAACCTTGATTAGTACTTGGTTTAATATATACATAGCCGTCTTAAGAGCTTCAGACCACAAGGACTTGGAAATTTTGGAGCTACTCAGCATACTTCATACCATGTCCAATAATGTTCGGTTTTTTCTTTCTGTTACACAATTTTGATCTAAAGATCCAGGCATAGTGTATTGGGTTACTATCCTATTTTCTTGAAGATATCTCGCAAATGGACCAAGTGCTTGTTCACTTTTAGTATATCTTTCATAATATTCTCCACCTTTATCAAATCTCACAATCTTAATTTGCTTACCGCATTGTTTTTCTATTTCAACTTTGAACATTTTAAAAGCATCTAGAACATTTTAGACAATCTTGTTATGAAGCAAGTAGAGATGCATATATCGTGAACAATCATTTATAAATGAGATGAAGTATATCTAGCCATACGAGTCCATATCTGGACTACAAATATTCGTATGTATGATTTTCTAATATGTCTGAACTTCTCTTGACACCTTTCTTTGATTTATTGGTCTGCTTTCCCTTTATGCAGTCCACACAAGTATCAAAATCAACAAAATCTAAAGTACTAAGTATTCTATCAATCACCAATCTTTTAATCCTTTTTATGGAGATATGTCCTAATCTCCAACGCCATAACATAGAGGAATTTCCACTCATCACACAACCTTTTGTTCCAACAAGTATTATCTTGTAAATTAATATGAAAAAGACCATTCCCAACAAATTCAGATTTATAATGTAACTTTAAAGATTTGTCTGAAAAATGAAAGGAATATCCAAATGGTACACATCTTGAAACTGAAATCAATTTCCTAGAGAAATTGAGAATATAAAATGTCTTTTCTAGTGTTAAAATAAAACCAGTAAATAAAATTAAATTGCAATTCCCGACAACCTCCATAGGTGAACGTATCTTCTTTCCAGATAAGATATATTACTCACTTCCCATTGACTTCTTTGTGTTTTGCAAATCCTGCAACACATTTGTAATATGGATTGTACAACCAGAATCAATTCACCACGTGTCATGATAAATTTAAGCCATATTAGATTCAAAACAAACTAATGAGATTAGATTACCTTTCCTTACGTTTGACACAATCCTTCTTCATGTGTCATTTTTTTCTTGCAAAAGAAGCATTGCATTCCTTCTTAATGTCAACTTAGATAGGTATTTAACCTTTTCCCTGAGTTGACTTGATTTTTCTTCTTTCCTTGAACAACTAGATGTGCACTTTGCCAACTCTCTCCTTGTTCCATCAACAATCCCCCTTCCTCTTGAACACACATAGTTATTAATTTATTTATTAACCACTTATCCTTATGCGTATTATAAGAGATTTTAAACGTCCGTATAGTAGTGGAAGAGTATTCAAAATGTAATGTACGAGGAAAATATCAGGCATCTCAACCTTTATTTTCTTTAACTAAGCCGCAATGTCTCTTGTCTTCATGATGAGCTCACGCACACATCAGACACTAATGAGTCTTGTAGATGAAAATTTCATAATTAGAGTGCTTGCAAGTGCTTTGTCTAAAGTTTCAAACAGCTCATCAACAGTCTATTATTATACATTTTATACGGTGTGTCTCACTTGTCATGTGACAAGTGAAGCCCATTTTTTATTTTAAAAATAAAAAATAATTAAGTTAATTAACTTCGTATATTAGGGTTTATTGTAGAATATTTTGAAAATATTAAGTTCAATTTTAATGTTTCGAAATGTTATAATTTGTTCTGTATTTTGTTGTGAACATTGAAGATCAAAATGTACTTTTGTCCTTAAAAGAATTCATGAACTTCGTTAAACAAGGATTTTGTTTTAAGACGGTGTTGGCAAATTATATACTTTAAATAATTCCGGTAATTAGTACTCCAAGTCCATCCAAGCTCGTTATTCACAAGATAAGACAGAAAAGAACTCTGATTATCACAAGGTTGTGACCGAAAAAGAAATTAAAAGAAAGCCTTTGATCTTATTTTAACTATTATGTCTTTTAATTTAATCACACACTTTTAAAGACATCAAGTGTAAGTGCAAGATTCTATGTATAAATCATTTCATCAAACAAAATTACTGCACATTCTATTTGACAGGAACTGAATCTAATGTTCATTTGTCTTCAGAGAAGAAGTGATTGATGGCAGGCATGATTTCAGGTGGACGAGTTCGAAGAAACTTGCGCAGCTTATGTTCTGCATATCTCTCTCCTTCCTCGTAGTTTTCCAGGACTGGCTTGCTGCGATTGGCTTTGTTTACTCTGTGGATAATCGATTCCAAATCCCCACAAAAAGAAAAAGATTATTTAAGAGAAAAATAATTCAACACGAAATAATTTTTCAATCATTGTGAAAATCTTTTCTGGACCTAAAAGAGAAAAATAATAAATTAGTATAAATCGTGTAAAAATAATTGATTAAATTTAATTTTTAAATTAATATAATAAGTTAAATTACATTAAATTAAGTTTTGATTTAAATTTAAAACCGAATTTTTTAGTATGATCGAGTCTAAATTATATATTGGAATTTAAGAATCCTACTCCAATAAAAATATGCCATCATAATTACCTGACGTCAGGGTTCAGGAAAATATTCCTGGTAAGCTGAAAGATACACATGCTCGTGACAAAGGTCATTGCACCCAATAGTGGATAGACCTGGTGACATAATTAAGCAAAAGTCATTAACTTTATTTAGAATTTTGGAAATTTTCCAACTTATTTACTTGATACGAATATAGACCAAAAAAAAAGTGAAAAGGAAAAATGGAATCACTTTAAAAGCAACAAAATGAAGTTTCCAAGGAGGAAAATTTTAATGTTTCAAAAACTAGACCGAAAATTAAATTAGTAATGCAAAATAATTAATATTTAAAATTTCAATTGGTATTAAAATGTTATAAAATTAGTTAAAAATTAAATACTTTAAAAATATGATTAAAAAAGACTGTCTTTATCGATCGAAAATTTGTAAGTTTAATTAAAAATTAAATAGTTAAATAAAAATTAATTAATTAATTTTGATTTATAAAATCGATTAATTTACAAAAACTGACGAATTAATTAATAAACTAATCATTTTTAACAATGAAAGTTATTAAAGTAAATCAATTTAAAAATTAAAAACTATATTAATAATTAATTAGTTTAAATT
>JANKOE010000001.1:47395830-47415913 GCA_026284465.1 Erythroxylum citrifolium | reverse complement strand
GGAAGTAAAATTATAAACATGCATACAAAATCAAGAATGACACTTATTTTGAATAATTAAAATGTATCTAAAACGATACTTATTATGAATCAGAGAGAGTAGCATCTATCGAGGGTGAGTATTTTGATGCACCATATTTCAAACACGTGAAAATATTGTTACATGATAAGATGCAGCTTAAAGATCATCGGACACGTGTAGCAGTAAGTTCAGGTTCTCAGGCGAGGCTTCTAGTTCTGCACCTTGCATGGCCTCATACGAATCAAGTGAGGAAGAAGGCGCACTAAGAGATTGGGAAAGAGTATAGGCATTGTTGGCTGGCACTTACAAGAGCACACAAAAGCAACTTGCTCGATCAGATGAATCAACAAATGCAAGTGATGGCCCGTCAACAACGAAAGCTGGAGAAGAAAATTCATAAGGCTTAGAAGATGCAAGGACTCCACCTCCGTCGCCTCCACTCTCTTCATAAATCTAAAAAAATTCCTCATTTGTTGTTTTTGTTTCATGTATTTCCTTCTTTGATGTTTCTAAATCATCTATTATTATGCATCGGTATCTATTTTGTGATATCTTATTTGGTTTCAGTAATTATGGTGTTTGTTTGTACTATATTATATTGTACATTAGGTCAGGAGTTGTTGCCTTTAAACTGTATCATAGTAGAAATAGGATTGAGCGATATAGTTCAACATTGAATTAGCCTACTCTTTTAGAGGGCTGGGACTAATTTTTTGTAAAATGCCTTCATTTTAAATTCCAAATCCTGTCAGTCTGTGGTGATTCTTGACATAAATTTTTTTTTCTCTAACACATTTTAAGGGAGTTCTTGTACGAGTGTACTTTCAGAGCACTTTACATGTAGTTGTTAATGTCAATTGTGTTTCTTGATCATTATAAAAAAAAAGGAACAAAATGAGTAAAAAAGAAAAGAAAAAGGGAAAGACAATGACATATAGTAGCAATTACATACAGCTGTTAACGCTAGCTACGTTTTTTTATTATTGTGAAAAGGAAGAGAAAAATCAGGAAAAAAACAAAGAACAAGGAAAAAGTTGAGATATAGTAGCAATTATATGCAGATGTTAATGTTAGTTCTGTTTTTTAATACACTTTTTGTTTCTACCATATCTCATTTTTTTTCCTTTTCCTTTTTCTTTTCTTTTTGCTTTTTTCCCCTTTCTAATGTTATTAAACAAATTTAGCATATAGTTAGTTGATTAATTAGTCAATATTAATATTTTCTGCACTAATGATTTTTGTTAATATGATATATATGTATGTATTTAATTAAAAAATATACATATATATAAAATAACAAAAATAATATTCACATAAAAATAAAAATATATATAATCAATTTTATATTCTCCAAATATTAATATTAACAATTTAATAAAGTAACAATACTTTTATAAATAAAATAACTTGAATTATATTTACTAATTATATCAAAATTAATTATATTCAAGTATATTTAAGCGATCTTGCATATGTACAATCGCCATCCCGTGTCAATAATAGGAAACACCGAAGTGTTAATACAGGGGACACCGAATCGTCAATATAGGAGACACCGAAGTGTCAATACAGGAGACACCGAAGTGTCAATATATGAGATACCGAATTGTCACTGAAGTAGCTGCAGACCCTTCCAAGCATGCCTGTTTACCCACAACTATGATTTAACATATTCAAAAACAGAAATTTTTGAAATTCAATTTACATATCAATCAATGATTTTATACCATGTATTCAAGCATATAAGATTCTTACAGCTTTACAAATCATTCAATGATCCAAATCAATAGCAAACAAAACTATCAAAAATTACTAACAGAATTACTTACAAAATTGACCATCTAAATTACTCAAAAAAATTACTGTCCAACTTACTTACAAAAGCTCCCTCATTGCTTATTTCCTCGAAGTCCCAACAATATCTAGAATCGGTCGCTCTAAGCGTTCCTCTAAAACATTCAATAAAAATATAGTATTATTGCGCGCGATTATGAAATCATTTATATGCATTCATATATACTGAATATGTATTATGCATGTTCATGACGAATTCCGAGTTTCTTATCCTTAATCTTCTCACATTATCGATCATGTGAAACCATACTCAATTTCTCAATCCATATTTATCTCATAACAAACTTTCAGGTCCACTTTGCTCAATTATTCTCATCAGGAAGGTGAGCTAACTAGGTAATACTTCCTTCTAGAAAGTTCTACCTCTTTGTCTTAGTTTTCCAATGATACCAAGTTCATCCAATTTGGTTTAGTATACTGAAAGTTATACTCAAAAGTTTTCAAACTGTTCTTAAGCTTTAGCATAATTCTTATCTCAAACTCCAATCAGATTTTGAAATTGTTAGAGGCAGAATCAGAATTTACTCTCTTTAGACAATTTGTAGCCTTATGTCTCTAGTTTAATGAAAATTAAGAATCATCTCATTCTGAGTTCCACATATCAAGATATAGTCCAATTACCGAAGTACGTTGAGTAAAAATCATCCTAGATAACATATTTCAGCATAATCACATTTCCGTCTTAAATTCATCAACCAATCCATTTCAAAAAGCTATGATTTTTTGTGGAGATGTAAATCAATGTCTTATGAATCCATTAATTTAAGAATTAAGTCATTAGAAGGTCAAATGATAAAATTATGGCGAAAAGAATCATGGTTGTTCAGGGTGAGTTAACACCTTCGGATGACCATCGTGCTTAAGCACAACGATGAACTCTAAAAAAATAGCAAAGTCACCGTCGTGCTTAAGCACGAGGGTGAACTTTCAACTTACCCAATAAAAGTCACCTTCATGCTTAAGCACGAGGGTGAACTTGAAAGTTTTCTCAGCAAAGTCATCGTGTACGAGGGTGAACTTGCAACTTACCCAACAAAAGTCACCGTCGTGCTTAAGCACGAGGGTGAACTTGAAAGTTTCTTCAGCAAAGTCACCGTCGTGCTTATGCACGAGGGTGAACTTCCTAACTTAACCACAGTGAACTTCCAACTTTTTCAGAAAAGTCACTGTCGTGCAAGTGCATGATAGTGCATTCCATCTTCTTCTTCCTTCACTAAACAACTCTTTCTTTCTTTTTTCAATGCTTCATCACACACCTGCACACTTACACGCACCACTTTATTTCACTTCTATATCTTCTCAACTCATTTAAAACAAAACTCAATTCAAGTTTATAATCAGACACTAACAATCGATGCATGCACATATTACACCATTTTCAACCTTTCTGCATTTCCTATCTTCTGTCTTTTTCAATACACAAGTACTTCAGATCATTTCATTATCACAACCTCACTAAAAGCTACATTCCATAACATTAAACTCATTTAAAACCATTTCTACCAATGCTTAACAGATTCATGCATGTATAGTGACAACAACTCATGCGTATTTCACACTATCACCGAAATGCTTTATACACAATTTATGCATGTATTCCTTTCTCAACTGTGAAACATCATCAACTTATTCATAGTACCAGAAAATTTCACTTACCTTGCTTTTAGAAAAACCACCAGTAGTGAGAGTGGAAAGTAAGGTCCGGTGATGAGGGAAACTAAACAAAACCAAAGAATAACCAAGTTACAGATTTGTTTTTTGTTTTCTAACACACATACATACGTGTCTTATTATTCTAGTGACATGTGGCTCCTTGGATGTATGTCTTTTGTGAACATCTAAGATTGCCACTTGTCACAATACCATTCGACTATTTTTTCAACATTTTCCTAGTCCATAAATACCCCAAAATTTTAAGAAAATTTTTCTAATATTCCCAAAAATTCTGAAATAATGGTAATAGTCCACGAATGAGTTTTTTGAAATTTTATCGCATTAAAATCCATTTTATCCGAAAAATGTCATGAATGCATGTACAATAATTTGTATGTATCGAGATACAGTGCACTGAAATTCTTCAATATTCTAACCCCTAACATGGGGTGTTATAATTCTTCCCTCCTAAGATATTTTATCCTTGAAATTTTACCTGATCCAAATAGTTGCGGATACTGAGCTTTCATAGTTTCTTCTGGTTCCCATGTTGCTTCCTTAAGTCCATACTTCCCGTGTCTGAATCTCATACTTATCTGACTCCAATATTCACATCTGATTTGTTCAATACTCATTCATTCATTCTTATTCAATATTCCTTCATTCATATCCAAACATATGTTACATCAGTACACCGTAACATCATTCTCCAAAGTAACCACTTTATCAGATGTACACTCACCATAACTAATCAACTTATTCTTGAAGGTTTCTATATATATTACAATCTTTTGCTTCATCTTACTTGAATATGTTCTCAATCAATTCAAAAATTTGAGATACGTAACCATCACGATATTCTGATACCAAACCAAATGTTATTACCTTATATTGAATCATAAACTTTCAACGTGATACCTAAACAACCATTCTGATCCACTTTGCTCAATTATTCTCACCAAGAAGGTGAGGTAATTAGTTAATACTTCCTTCTAGAAAGTTCTCCCTATTTGTCTTAGGTTTCCAATGATACCAAGTTCATCAAATTTGGTTTAGTATACTGAAAGTTATACTCAAAAGATTTCAGAGTGTTCTTAAGCTTTAGCAGAATTATTATCTCAACTTCCAATCATATTTTGAAATTCTTAGAGGCAGAATCAGAATTTACTCTCTTCAGAAAATTTTTAGCTTTATTCTCTAGTTTAATTATAATTAATAATTATCTCATTCTGACGTCCACAGATCAAGATATAGTCCAATTACTGAAGTATGTTGAATAAAAATAATCCTAGTTATCATATTTTAGCACAGTCACATTTTCATCTTAAATTCATCAGCCAATCCATTTCATAAAGCTAGTATTTTTGGTGGAGATGTAGATCAATATCTTATGAATCTATTGGTTCAATAATTAAGTCATTTGGAAGTCGGATGACAAAGTTATGGGCAAAAGAATCAAGGTTGTTCAGGGTGAGTTAACAAACCCTTCGGATGCACCATCATGCTAACTCTTAGAAAAATAGGAAAGTCACCATCGTGCTTAAGCACGGGGGTGAACTTGCAACTTACCCAACAAAGCACAAGGGTGAACTTCCAAGTTTCTTCAGCAAGCACAACGGTGAATGTCCATCTTTTTCAGAAAAGTCACTATCGTCCAAGTGCACTATAGTGCATTCCATCTTCTTCTTCCTTCACTGAAGAACTCTTTCATTTTTTTTTCAATCCTTCATCACACACTTGCACACTTACATGCACCACTTTCTTTCATTTCTATATCTTCTCAACTCTTTCAAAACAAAACCCAAATCAAGTTTATAATCATACACTAAAAATCGATGCATGCACGTATTACACCATTTTCAACCTTTCTGCATTTCCTATATTTTGTCTTTATCAACACACAAGTACCTAAGATCATTTCATTATCACAACCTCACCAAAAGCTACATTTTATAACATTAAACTCATTTAAAACCATTTCTACCAATAATTAATAGATTCATGCATGTACAATGACAAATATGTTACTTAAATAAGTATTAAAAACCAATATTTGGTGGATATGTTGCTGTATTAATAATTGTTGTGATTATTATAAATTATTATATAGTTTGTATGACTGAAATTTTTTTCGTTCTGTTGAAATAGAATTAATTTTGATATGAATGATAGTTATTATAATATAATCAAATTGACGTATCAACAATTACTGTTAATATTGTTAATCATTATATAGTTTATATATATATACATGTAGCATAGTTTATATTAATTTGAATTATTTTAATAAAATTAAAGATTATCAATTTTGATATAATATAAACAAGCTTATACTTAAATAAGTAGTCAATATTAATATTCGGTCAAAATGTGTTTGTGTTATTAATTATTATAAATTATTATATAGTTTATATGAGTGAAAATTATTTCATCCTACTGAAATATAATTCATTTTTGTATGATTAATAGTGATTATAATATAATCAATCAATTATATTATATATATATATATATATATAATAATGTTATTATACAAATTTAGCACATAGTTAGTTCATTAAGCAGACAATATTAATATTTTTTGCACTAATGATTGTTGTTAATATGATATATATTATGGATGATGGTTAAACAATAAATTTTGATCAGATCGAATAATTATAGAAAATATTTATCAAAGAACCGCGATTGTGCATAGGCACGACGACGACTCCGGATAAAGAATTGGGATGTCGCGATCGTGCATATGCACGGTTGCGACTTTGACATCCTCTTTATTTTCTTACTTTTAAAATAATCACTATTATTTAAGCATATTAAATAACAGGATGAAAAAATTGTCAGTGATATAAACTATATAATAAGTACAAATTATTATTAATACAATATCATATTCACCAAATATTAATATTAACAACTTAATAAAGTAACAATATTTTAATAAATAAAATAATTTCAATTATATTTGGTAATTATATGAAAATAGTTATATTCAAGTATATTTAAACAATCCAAATCAATATAAAGTGTTTATTATTATAACGACATTATTATGTACATATTATATATAATTAATCGATTATATTATAATAACCATTAATTATATAAAAATCACATTGCTTAATCTCTCCACCAGAAATCTTAACCATGTGAAATCATCTGAGAGAGAATAAGCGAAATAAGTGGGAAGGGTCTCATTGAGTGCGCATGGGCGTGAGTTTTCCTCACACCTGTGACTTTTGCACAGTCGTGAGATTTTTTTGCATAGCTGTGACTCTATCACAACCGTGACTTTTCTCCCTCATGCTCGTGAGTGTTAATTGATGGATGATGTTTAATTGTCACATCAAGACACTGTGCTCTCTAGCAGTTAACCATGACTTAATTCTAGTTTGTGCACCCGAGAGTATTCACAAACTGAATAGTCTTGTTCTTTTGACCATAACTTCTTCTCTAGACATATGAATGAAATGATTTGTGATTTGGAGTAAACTAGAGACATAGAAATACAAATCATTTGAAGAAGTGGAATTTTAATTCAGTATCTAAGACTTTGAATTTGTGGGTGGAAATAGAGTATAATATACTATTTTAGCATAAGAACAGTCTGAAATGTTTGAGGTATAGCTTTCAGATTAATGAATCAAATTGAACGATCTTGGTCTCATCAGAAACTTAAGAGATAGGAGAGCAATGTTCTATAAGAGAATATTGTCAAATTACTTCATTTTCATTGTCTAAATGATGAAGAACAGTAGACCTGAAAGTCAATTTTTTGGAAAAACCTGAAAGTGATACAACGAGAGTTGAATTGTGATTTTAATGGTTTTACTGAGCTATAAACCTAAGTACAAATTATACTTAGGTGAGTTTTTGAGACAGAATTGATTGCGATGAATTATTTCAGTGATATAAATTATACAATAATTAATAATAACTAATAATTATTATAAATACGGCAATACATATACTAAATATTAATATTGACAACTTAATCAAGTAACTAAGCTTTAGTAAATAAGATAATTAATTATATACCAATAATTATTGATAAAAATTGAATTAATTTATTATATTCCAATAACTATTAAGTGTATAAAATTTAATTATTTAATTAATGATTTAAGTTTATTTAAATAGTTAGAATAGTTTATTATATATAATATAATATAATATAATATAGTCTAATAAAAACAATAAAAGGTTATAATCCAAGTAATTAAAAAATATCAACGGCGGTGAATTAACAAAAAAAAACCATCATATGGATATGGAGAATTATATCTAGAATTATGCAATGTTTAGAATATTGAGGTTTAAGATAATATTAAATAAAAGCACAAAAGGTACAAAAGTCGTTTGATTAATTTGTTCCGACAAAAAAAGTTTATGAGAATTTTGATTTTTTCTTATTGCGATCATCATTTGTATCTGATTCTGGTGTAGATTCAATATTGCTGATAATCGTATCTGTATGTGACCGCGGATTGTTTTCAATATGGCTGAATCGTTTATGAAGGCATTGTTTGACCGACGAAGAAGATTCAGCAATATGTTCTAAAGATTAAAAAAAATGAAAGTATATTAACCACATAATATATATGGTGACATTTTTTTTAAAATGCTAGGTAAATAAATAAGAGATTATCATGCTAAAGCTGAAAAAAATAAAGACAAATAAAAAAATACCTGAAATAGGTAGAGGTATAATTTCAGCAGTCACGTTGATCATTAGTTGAAATTTGGACATTTTTTGCTGGTGAAAGCAAAGGCTCTTGTAGTTCATCATCACCAATTTCACGGTAATAGATAACAGTAAATCGTTGCATTGCATCTGATGACTGAGTGTTTATTGGTTTGACATGCAGAAGAAATGTTTTGCTTTTCAATTCTGTGTGCACCTTTTCTAGCGGAAGTTCCATGTTCTTATTATACGAATGCAAAAATGTCAATTGTTAGTAAAATAGCCATATAAAGATAATTGGTGTCATATTAAATTGCAAACATAAAAGGAAAATATATCAAAAAAATATAACCTCATTGTAATATTGCATAGCTTCAATGGCGGTGAAATTGAAAAGTTTTTCAGCCAGGTTGCCAAAAATAGAAGTCGTGATAGTCCCTATTTCGTCGGTCAAATCTACATCATATTGGCACCTATATCAAAAGTTAGAATAGAAACAAAAAAAGATATTATATCTACAGAAGAATATATGTAAGTAAAAAGGTAACGAGTGTGAGTTAAAAAGTCACACCCGTGACATGCAAGTAAAAAAGTCACGTCAAAAATTCAAAAGCTAGATGCAAAGGAAAAAGCAGTAAATTGAATAGCGAAAAGAGAAGATGGAAACCTGGGTTCAGCTGTATGTTTTTCTCTGCAAGAATTACAAGTGAATGGAACTCCATAGGTTACAATTATAGAACGAAAACATTTCTTGCATGCCATATACTATTGTTTTTGCAAGATGTATTGGAAGGAAATTTTAACTTTAATCCATGAAATCTGGAAATAACCTTTAATAAGATTTCAACTAAAAAATTAAAACGAATACCTTGCTGGCAGAATTTAAGAACATAATTTTGGTGATCTTTTGATGAGATCCAAAAGATATATCAGGATTATATCTCAGGTAAGCTCATTCGTTAATAATGTTTTTAATTTCCTTATTATTTTGTCATGGCCTGTAACATAATAATTATAAATATGAAAGTATAAAAATTTTATAAAATTTATATATAATTTGTAACATAATAATTATAAATATGAAAGCATCAAAGTTTTAAAAAAATTCTACATAATGTTATTGACAGTTAAAGTGAAGGTGTATAATTTGACAAATCATTGGAGCAGAGATGTTGTAGCAAAGATAAGGCAGTACCAATTTTAAAGATCTGCAACTTCGTGTATTGGTGGATCAACAATAATTGCTAAGTCAAACCATATCAATAATGCAACACCTAAAATTTTGAATTGTAACTTTAAAATAAAATAAAAAAGTTAACTAATAACACGTAATATTATTATGAGCGAGAAAAAAAGTACCGTTATAGAAGTTTACTTTCAGTCTCCTACATACAATTATTGGATAAGAGTATAAGGATTCGGTAATTTATTGGCCCTCGTTATTAACAAAAGAATTCCACATCGACAGTACAATTGTTTGGTGTCTAATAAAAAAAAAGAAATGTTAAAACAAACAAAGAATTTATCTCAATTTCATGCAAAATATAATGAATAAAAAAGAATTAAAATTACTCTTTGTTGGCGATAACAAATTTCTGCACAATTGAATTTTTTCCATCTCTGTTGATTTCTTTTTTATCCGAGACTTCAATAATGACGACCAAAATATCTATCACGTGTTAAACATAAATATAACTAGGTACAATAGAAAAATTGTGAACATTGTACAAAGAAATATATTAAGGATCTAACCAACTGATTTTTGCTTGTCGTTCACACAGTTGATTAGATCGCTGAAAGGTGTGAAGTTAAATTTCACGAAAATAATAGTATCAGGCAGAGGTTCAATGACAATATGGCTCGTAATTATCCATTATATTTTGAAATCTTCAATTTGATATTGAGCCGGAATTGACTTCACAATGGCATTAGAAGTGATATATTTCCTGCATGGCTGCAGGATGTGACTTATTCGTTGGATATCATTGTTGAATATAATACCCTCAACTAGTGACCTCTGTTAATTATTAATAATTAAGTAAAAAATATGTAAAATGAAGAAAGTGTAATTGTTATATCTCAGAATCAAAGAAGATAAACTTTTGTCTTTTTGATGGTATACTAGGTGAAGTGACAATATGTTGTTTTTCTTAGACGATAATTTCACAAGACCATCATTGAGCGCCAGGTAAAATATCCTTAATCAATAAACGGTTTTCCATACTGAAAAATTCGTTTAATGAATTAGTCAAGAGAAAGATTTTTTTTATAAAATGAAATTATATCGAGTTGAAAAGAAACAATTAACATACCTCTTGATAACTTTATCTTGTATAATTTGGCTAATTGAAAATTTTCATGAAAAACAATATTTCTTATTTTCTGGTCGAACTTTGAAGATTCAAAAGTTCCTGGAATAATCAGAACTTTAACTGATTTAGGAGTTCAAGCTTTTGACAGAGCCACATATAGTTGTCTATGTGAGAATACAAGTTAACGGAGATAAATTCCTACGTGATCAAGTGTTTGACCTTGGGATTTGTTTATGGTCATTGCAAAACACAAACGAATAAGGAACTGTGTTTAGACGAAAGGAATTCCATTTTTTCATTTTCTGAAGATTGTGAGGGAATTTTAGGTATAAAAATCAAATTTACTTTGTGAGGTCCAAACACAATATTTGCATAAATTGTGTGATCTTTTAATCGTCTACATATCAGCCTTGTTCCATTGCACAGTCCCTAAGTTGGATTCAAATTTCTCAGTAGCATAATTGGGGAGCCTTCTTTGAGTAACAATTTATATGGAGGTAGGCCTTTAGGATTTAAAGAATTGAGAAAATCTCCATAATCAGCTTGATGTCTTCGGTTAATCGTCATGTCAAAGCTCATATATGAATGCATATTTCCTGACAATTTTTGAATCATAATGTCATTAATTTCGTCAACACAATTGTTTGTTGGACATAGTACGCATCTGTTTATCATCTAATACGGATCAGATGAATATAACCTTAGGTCAGGGAAAACGTTTTCAAGTAACCTAGTGAATGTAACGACATATCAAAAAATGTAATTGAAATTGTAAAAAAAGGATATAAAATATATAATGAAAAAAATAGTAACCTGTTAAGAGACTCATCCTTGTTGTCATAAGGAATAACCAATTCTTTTGGCAAGCATATTTGATCTTGGTCATCTGTTGGCTCAAAGCCTTTGCCAACGTGCAATAAAAATTCACAAAAAGCTAGATTTGATATAGCTCTCATATTTATCATCAAAGAGAATTTACACATGTGTGGCCAGAGATGTGAATTTAGAAGACTTGAATCAATGAGTTGTTGTTTTGTCACTTGGTCAATAAACGACAACGTTTGACGAAAGTCGCCACCAAATACAACAATTTTTCCTCCAAAAGGTTGATCAGAGTCCATGATATCTTGAAGTAACTCATCAAATGCTTCAATGGCTTCTTGTTTTGCCATGGGAGCCTCATCCCATAAGATAAGACTAGATTCAAATATTAATTTTGCAATACTGCTTTGTTTGCTCAATTGGCAAACTTTTTTCTTTGATAAATCAAGCAGGATTTTAAATCTTGAGTGAGCTGTCTTACCACCTGGAAGGAATGATGCTGCAATGCCCGATTTGAAAAGTTTGCAGAATACTACAGGTTCAATCTAGCGCAACATAAATAAAGCATCAAAAGATATATAAAAAGTTAATTAATGGCAATATAATGTAAGTGAGTATACTAATGAACTAAAATTGTATACGTAAGTCATAAAATATGGAAAAATAAACAACAAACTAATTATCATAATGCATATACTGGTTTGGACCATGAGTTGGAGAATTTTGATTAAGATAAAATCAAAGGTTTTCCTTCTACCAATTTTAAAAGCAAAACTGGGGTGATTAATAAATATATGATAATCTCTATCTTCAGCAATGAAAATGTTATCACCTAAGAATCTACCCCAAATGAAAGAAGACAAGAGGAATTGATATTAATATTGTAAAAATCATCAAGACCTAAGCACTTCATAGAGTGGAAGCCAAATAGAATTTTGATTTCTTGGATCCACGACTTATGTTAATCAAGATCATGATCAAGAATGTCTTCATTCTTAGAAATTCTAAGCACTGTGTTTTCGAAATTAAGCATGCATTAGTTCCACTTAAAAGGTAGTGCTTCTCATCCATCAACGAACTAGCATGGAAAGGTTTAAAGTTTCATTATCAAAATGATAGCTATGAACCCACCTCTCCTTTCATTCCTTGGCTCGCTGGTGATTTTTAATATCAGATTATTTGTTAGGTAAGTTTGCAGATGCCGCCATACATCACAGCCAACCCAAATTGCCCACACCAATTACACAGCAATCAACCCGTTCAGCTAAACCTCAAAGCTAGAACTTTTATGCTGAGAACTCGTAAAAAAGAAAACAAAGATTGTAGTGTAGGAAACCAAGTAAAAAACCAGCCAACAATTGGAACTCAAAAGCAAGGAAGGAAACAAACAAATAAACTATTTTTCCTAGAAATAATTAGAAAACATGATCGAAACGAAAAAGAGCAAGTGATGGGCACAACAGAATCATCAATCTGAAACTGAAAAGAGTTGGAAGATAGAAGAATATGTTGCTAAAGTTTAAGCAAAGAATAATACCTCTAATAGATAGAGTAAAATTGACAGATAGGAAAAGGAAGCAGAGGTGTTGTTGCGTGGACGAAAGGGAGGCTGCCTAGGCGTCGTCTGCTATTGCGTCGTCTACTAGTGCATGGGTCTGCTGTTGGGAGAAGAATGGCATCGTCTGCTGGTGCATGGGTCTGCTGTTGGGAGAAGAGTGGCGTCGTCTGCTATTGGGAGAAGAGTGGTGTCGTCTGTTGTGATAGAGTTACTGCCTTGAAGTTGTGGGTATTATTGGGTTTCAACGTTAAAAAGGAAGAGTAGCAGCCTTTGGAGTTGAATTAACGTGAATTATACCGTGAATTGAATTTACAAAGAGAGTGGGGTTTAAACCTACATGTGAATTCAATTCGTGGCTATCTTTTTGTTCCAAACAAGTAAGTTGAATTCAATTACAAGATTGAATTCAATTTGCTATGTTCCAAACAGGGTGTAAGTGTTTCTATATTTTAGTATATGAGGTTGGCTACTTTTTTCATCAGAAAGAAACATAAATTGCGTTAATTTCTTTTACATTCTATTAATATCCAATCTCAATAGAACAATAACCAAGAATAATTTAAAAATAATACATAAATATAATATAAATCTCACAATTATAATCAAATCATAATTTTATTTGTAATATATATTAATTTCACGGATAACTATGACACAAATTATAATTAAACGATTTGGTTCAGAGCATATACTAACAGGAACACCACTGCTTGAACTGAAATCACCACCCTCGTACAGCAAGCCCAGCCTCAATAGCTCAAATCATATGGATCCTTTCAATTGAACTCTTTACTTGGTATAATTTGTAGGTGCTATTTTTCCTTTAACCTTTTCTTATTGCAAGTCTACTTATATTAAACACAAATATGTCCAAATTAAACAAAATAGACTCTTTACTCTTGAGTTTAAGTGACATTTTGTTCCAATTATCTAACTTGGACTATCCACTTAACAAGAGTAGCAAAAATTCTTTTTCTAATTCCTTCTTATTTTGTGTAACAGAAACTTAGTACAAGCTTGAGTTTATAGTAAAGGTGCATTATCTCCGTTCTTACCTGTTGCGTAGATCACGGAGTGTTTTGTCTGCAATGGCACCATATATTTTACCAAGGGTTTAAAACCCGGACCGAACTGGCCGGTCCGACCTGAAAAGGTCTGAACCGGCCATGTGTCCGGTTCAGTTTTAGTTAATAACCCTTGAATATAAAAATCGAGTAGTCTATCAGAGAACCGGCCAGTTTTATACGAACCGGTTATTTGATAACCGGATTAAACCTCGTATTCTCTCCTCTCTTGTCTCTTCTCACAGATCTCAGAATGCCTCCATTGTCGCTTCTCTCTCCTCTCTTCTCTCTTCTCGGATGCCTCCATCACCGCTTCTCTTTTATGTCTTGTCCAGATCTAGCTGTCATCTTCCAGATCTGGCCGTCATCTTTCATTTAGGAGCTTAAGTTTTGGAGATGAATATGAGAAGAAGAAGAAGACGAAGAAAAATGACAGGTCTGAATAAGTAATCGAGTTCGGTTAGCTCTTAACTGTTTATTTTCCAAAATTTTGAGAAAGGAAAGTTCAATCTTTTACTAATGGATTGGAAAATATTCTCTAGATCTTAATATGATGAAACAAAAATATTGTGACTATTCAATCTTCTGGGTTTGGGTATTGTGAGTTTGTGACTGTTCAGGTTTATGAGAATAAATTGATGGATGAGGCTTAGAAGCATCTTCCCATCGCTATATGAAGTCGGTGGCGGTAGCCGCTAGTGGAGACATTTGCAATTAGCAAAGGTAAAGTCGCCTACTTGACCAAACACAAGTTGGAGGAAATGAAGGAGACAGATGCATGTGAGGTGGAGAAGCGACAATGACGGAGGGAGGCGATATAGGAAACAACGACAGATGCCCCACACATAACGCGTTTGCGAGTAGACGTACTGAGTGTGGCGTGTTAGTAACAAATACAGAGTTTCACAAATCTAGACAGTTTCACAAATACAGAGTTTTGGTATGTAGATCAATATGTTAAGTTGTTAACAGATAAGGAGATAAAGATCACTAGTATTGATTAGTTAGTTTTCTGAAATAGTTAGAACTCCATTTCACTTCAATCTCTGATTTTGATAGTTCGGTTATATATACTCTATTTGGCATTGTTGTATACTTCTGTAGCCTTCATCTCCATTAATTCAAAGACACCTTATTGTTGGCTTCTGTGATCTTTTTTGTTGACTCAAGGTGGCTGAGAGCTTTTCGTAGGTGAGAGGCTGTGATCTTTTTACTTTCTACTCTTGGTTTGTTTCTGTTATGGTATTTGACAATTTGTTTCTGTTATGACTTATGGTATTTGTTTCTGCTATGGATTTGTCTTCTGGGGGTGAGTTATTTTGTTTAGCAGCAGTGGTTTTACTTGTTAGTTTGTATGACAAGGACGGATTCAACCATTAATTTTTAGCTAGCAACTTCTTGTATGAATGAGGATATATGTGTGTAGATGGAGATGAATTAAGGCAAAGGCATGGGAACGTTTCCTTGTGTGGGGCATATATGGGACCATAGCTTGTCTAGCATGCGCTATCCTGCTGGGCTTGCTTTCTTTCTCACAAATTTTACAATCTTTTTCATAAATCTTAGCTTCACATGTCTTCTTAGTGCAACACACACCTAATAAACTGAAAGGCATGAGGAATTTGGTAGTTTATTGATGTATGTTAAGTGGCTTACAGTATAAAAACCATATTCAATACTGGAAAAGCATAGCTTGAACGTTATTTAGATGATGAAAAGACATGTTTACTTTCACCCTTAACAAATGTTTTACATGTTCATTCCCTTAAGTTTAGTTCGATGATAACATTCACTTGTGATTTCGATTTTTAACGAGAAAAAGATGGAGAGGTACTAATTTAGTGGCCTTCACAATTATTATATCAAATTATTAAATGAAGGCTCTACTAGAATGTGTCTTTGGAAGTAGACATTAGTCGTAGGAGGTTTTATCAACCCTTTAATGTTTGTTCTTATATATTTTGGAGATTAGAAAAATATTTCATTTTGTTATACTAATTCAGTAAATTTATAATATTATTTGTATATTCATTTGAATTAAAATAAAACTCATATAATTGGTTAATACCATTGAGAACTACCCAACCTCTTTCTGGCATAATATACATGTATAAGAATAAGATACATTCCATCTAAGCCTAACCACAGTAGCATAATGAAGAACTAATGCCTGTCCAAACGATTCCTACAGAGACATTTGTTTGCTTTCTAAGTGTATATTTGTGCCCAAAAAAGTAATGCACTATTTTAAGATTAAACATCTTAAATTCAACTTCACTTTTTTTAAATGAATTCATATATTTTGCCACCAATAATTAACAATTCATTTACGTATAAGAACACAATCAACTTCATATATTTGTCTTCTTTATTACGATAGATAAATGAGAATTACTCCAAGAACTACTCCTGGTTCTCAACCTAGTCTAAACATTGGACTCATATTTATTTATTTTTAGTTTATTAGATAATAATAAACATTGGTGTATTTTTCATTTCAATAAAATATTTTATTTTTTTTATTCTTATAAAATTTTCATCTTATTTATTATATTCCGGTTTGATAGCGGTTCACTATTGGTTGAACCTCTAAACCTTAAACCTTCCTTCGACCGGTTCGATGTCCGGTCCTGTTTTTAAAACATTGTTTAATACCGTGTTAAAATAAAAAAAATAGTAAAATGAAAAAATAAAAATAAGAAATTTGTGGGATTCATTTTTAAAAATCTATTCTAATTAAATTATGAATGTGTATACAAATCCTCCTAATATTATTAGACAACTTCAACAAGGTCTAATGTTACTTCAATGAGTTCTTGAAAAGAAATTTGTGCAACTTTGGTAAAAGTTGGTCTCATAAATACAACACCCTTGTAAGTTTGAGTTCACTTATCTAATAACATATTTTGATAGTGGAAAGACGTAATTCCTTATCTTTATGTCATGCTTGTAATTACATATTGCAATTTGGACGCATTAGTAGATAAAGCAGTGTACTTATTACGGAATTTAAGACTGTTTGTTCAAGATTTTTAAATTTTAATAAGTTTTAATTGACCTATCTGGCTATCTTTCCTTTTCATAAATTAATTATTTCCCTGATTGCGACTTTTTGTGGCTTAAAGGCAGTGGCTGACAGTTGTATCAATACCGATGCATTTCATTAATGGGGGGACTCCTAAATGCTAGTAGTGCTAGAAAGGGGGTTGATAAAATCTGTCAGGTCTGGTTAGACCTCAAGTTAATAGATTAACTTTAAGTTGATTGGGAGTCATGGTCGTTAGACACAAAAGAAATGCATTAGCCTGGAGAATTATTCATTAAAGTATGATCAAGCCAATTTATCCCAAAATTAAAGTATGATCTTGAAGGAAGAGTTCCAAGGAACTATCAAAACTATTGCGGTCAAACCTCTAACACTTTGGAGAGATTTTGATAATCCGACAATCAAGGATTTTGAAAATTTGAAATGTTTTTTAAAGAATTTTAGAAATTATTAATCAATTAAAAAGTTGTGGATCAAGACACCGTTAAATAAAAGAGAATAATCCAAAAGAATTTGAGGAGTCTGCCACAAATGTATGACTATGTTGTTCCAATTCGCTATTTATTAGTTGATGGGATTATTGGAAGCACGCGAGCAGAAGATACTCAAATTCGAAAAGCAAAGATTTCAATCTAAAGTTAACTTGTAACAATTCCAACAAAGCAGATCAAAAGAAGAAATGGAGATCATCATTCAAAAGAGGTTAATATGGTAAATATCGTGAAAGTCAAAAGGATGACAATTGAAATTGAATCATTTGTTAAGAGTTGGTCAGATACCAAGCAAGGGTGGGTTAGAAAGTAACTTTTGATGATGATCTATTGAAAAGAAAGAACATGGTAATTGGACTAACTAAAATTGGTGAAATTGAAAAGGTTTGTGAAAATAATATTTTTGTTAAAATGCATTTCTTTCATTTTCTAAATCTTCATGGAGGACACATGCTCCTTTAGAACTTGTACGTACTAATATTTGGGGACCATCAAGAACCTTGTCTTGTAAGAGATGTTTTATCTTTTTTGTTGATGATTATGCAAGAATGATGTGGTTGTACTTGTTAGAGACAAAGTCAGACGCTTTTCCTACATTTCTACGGTTTATTGCTCTTGTAAAAAGACAAAATGGATATCAATTAATAAAAAGACAAAATGGATTGTGTCATGGCGGTGAATATATTTACAAGTCATTTATGGAGTATTGTAGGAACAAGGTTCCCTACAAAATTGAGTGGCTAAATGTAAGAGCAGAACAACTATTAAAATGGCATGGAGCATATTGCAAGTTAAAACCTTCTTAATTTCTTATAGGTTGAAACTATTTGATAAGAAATTATTTATACAAATGTTCATATCTTCGTGCATTCACCTACAAAAGCGGTTCACAACAACACCCCTCTTGAAGCCTGTATTAGTCGCAAAATAATGGTGGACCAATTTAAAATCTTTGAATGCATTTGCCTATGCTGTAAATACTTCTCATAATAAAGAGAAGTTTGACAAGAAAGGAGAAAATTTTATTTTTGTTGACCAAAGTAACAAATCTAAGGGTTATTGCCTTTTTAATCTAAATGCCAGTCAATTGTGAATATCCAGAAATGTCGTGTTTGATGAGTTTGCAAGTTAGACTAAGGATGAAGAATAAAAATGTCCTAAAGGTTATATTCTTTCTAAATATGGTAACATTCAATAGCATGAAATTGTACACGAGTCAATTGTAGGAGAAAGCCTAAGTGAAAGTCCTCATTTCCAAATCTACCTGAAATTGATCCCTCAATCTTTTATTTTGACTCACCTCCAAGAAAGGTACATTCTTTAATTCATATTCATGAGTCAAGTAATGCTGTTTTCTTCTCCTTCAAAGCCCAATCTTTGGATGAAACTGTAAAAGAAGTATGGAGAAAGATAGTGGATAAAGAAATGACCAGCATAAGTGAAACTACATATGGAAGCTTATGGACATGACTAAAAGAAGAGATTTGATCAGATTAAAGTGGGCGTACAAAAAAATTCAGTAAAGATGGAAGCATTCAAAAGTACAACGCTTTCTTGGTAGTAAAAGTTACTCATAACAACCTGGAGTTGATTTAATGAAACATGTACTCTAGTTGTTCGTATAAAGACAACTAGAATATAATTGTTTTAGTCATATGGCTGTCCAATTGGATTTAGAAGTTTTCAAGTTTGCATTTTTGAATGATGATTTATAAGAATACGTATATGCAAACTTTTTAAAAGCTAAGAAGACAAAGTCTATCACCTTAAAAAAGCACTATACGACTTTAAACAAGCTTCACGTGTATAGAATATAAAGATTGATTCATGTCTCCAACAAAATGATTTTTGCATAAGGTAAAATGAGTTATCTCTTTATACAAAGATAGAAAATAATTCTGGCACTCTTGTAATATGTTTATATATATTGAAGGTTTGCTAAAAAAAATTTATGTGGAGACTTACAAACCAATGTCTACTTTGGCATTGAAGTAGAAGTTAGATAACAATGGTGGAATAGATAATGCAGATCCAAAATTCTTCAGAAGCCTAGTTGGGTCTTTGATATGTCTTACTAATGCTAGACTTGATATCTTACAAGGTGTATTAATGATTAAAAGAGGTATATTTTATTTCAATTCTGCAAAAATAGTTGTGTGTTACTTTTAAGAAACAAAAAACTTAGGATCAAATATAATAAAGAAGACGATAACAAGTTGGTAAGTTACAATGATAGTGATTGGGTTGAATCATTAGATGATTGGAAAAGCACATAAGGGGACTACTTGTTTTACCTCGATTCAGAAGTAATATTTTAGAGTCCTAAAAAGCAGAATACTGTAGCACTTTCTTCAAAAGAAACTGAGTAGACAACAGCTACAGCTGCAGCTTGTGAAGATGTATAGTTGAAAAGACTTCTTTCAAATATAAAGCAGAATTAAGAAATTCTTATATCAATTTACTGTGACAATATGTTTGTCACTGTAATGATGAAAATTTTCATATACCTTTTCTAGAAATTTCGTAACCTTTATAAATAGGCATGATCTATAAATGAAGTAGGTGTGAATCCTCAATC
>JANKOE010000001.1:47188682-47207743 GCA_026284465.1 Erythroxylum citrifolium | reverse complement strand
CTGACTTGTATCTTCATTACTTTGATCCATACATTGTTGAATTATGCTTAGGATCATCATCTTCAATTTCCATTTGCTCCTAACCTTCGGTTTTCCCTTGAACTTCTTCTTTTTCCTCACTTTCACTGTCATTGCTAGCTTCTCCACTATTTTCATTACAGCAGGCTGCTCAAGACAAGTTAATTCAACAAGACTCTCACTTCCCCACTATTATTAAGGGTCTTGGAGTTCTACATTACTTACAGCTAACAAAAAGTTCTTATTCACAACAACTATATATAGCACACAGTTGCTACAAGCACAGGGCATGAAGTTAAGTGATAGAATCCCCATAAAGAGAATGGGAAAGAAGAGAGATCCAACAACAGAACACAAAAAGAGGGGAAAAAAAACTTGTAGTGACAACCGAATTTCTCAGGATCAAGCAGGTGGGGGATGATGAGGAACTGGAACCAAGTACAAATTGTTTAATCTTGTAAGATCTGCAGCTAGAAACTCTGACATGTCCAAAGTTTCTGCATTCACTCCATCGGGAAACTCCCAATCAAAATGGAAGAGCAAGCTTGCAAGTCCAAGCTCGATGACTCGCATACCAAATGTAATACCAGGACATATCCTCCTCCCAGCACCAAATGGAATAAACTGAAGATGAGCTCCTTTGTAATCAGTTGGATTGTCAATAAACCTCTCAGGTATAAACTTGTCAGGTTCAGTCCAGTGGTTTGGATCTCTTCCAAGCGCCCAAACGTTCACTATGACTTCACTTTTCTCAGGTATCTCATACCCATTAATCTCCAGTGGCTCTCCAGCTTCTCTTGGAACAAGTAAAGCACCAGGAGGATACATTCTCATGGTCTCTTTGATAATTAGGTTTACGTAGTCTAACTTGTCCAAGCCTGATTCATCAACTGTTTCTTTTCCTTTGAAAACTTGTCTAACCTCTTCTTGTGCCTTCTTCATCATACTTGGATTCCTCATCATTTCAGCCATTGCCCAATCTATAAGTGAAGAAGAGGACACTGTACCAGCAAGAAACATGTCCTGAAATTTGAATATCATTGAATAGCAATTAGGTATACGATTCAACTAGTGAAGTTAGTATTATTTATTAATCATAAGCAGAAGAGACAAAGTGGAGTTGGATTTTTTAAAAGTTGTATATTTTTATTTATCACCTATATTTTTAAAAATATTATGTATTCTCTCTAAATTCATTTATAAATATCTTAGAATTCTCTTTATCATACTTTGTTATATCATATTTTGTTATTTTATTTTCCATTCACATTTTGGAAATAATTATGAATAATTTAAGATTTTAAATAATAAAAGTTAAAAATAAATAATAAAATTAATGAAATATAACGTAAGAGAATTTTTTGATAATCATGGGTTGGAAGGAATATATAAGAATTTTATTATGAGCAAAACATTGGGAGCAAGTTCAGTTGGAAAAATTATTTTCATACTTGCAAAGATAATTGGAAAGGATTAAGAATAGTTCCCAGACAAATTAGTAACCAAAACAAAAACAAAGGGATGGAGGAGAGGAGACCTTACCATAATCACAGCTTTGACATTGTTTCTTGTTATGGGAATGTCGTTATCGGTTTTCTTCTGAAGATTCAGAAGCACATCCAAAAGAACTTCTGCTTCACCTTTCGAAGCAACTTTAACTTTTCTCTTTTGATAGTCACTCATTATCTCCTCCAGTATGCTATCCATTGCCTTGTGCAGACTCTCCAGTCTTGACATTACACCGGTGATTCGAGGAAGAAATTTGATGGATGGGAAGTAATCGGTGATCTTAAACCCTCCAAGCTCCGCTGCGAACTTGCGAAGAATTTCCATGAATCTGTCTTCCTGTTCCTTCTCTAACTTTCCAAGACTTGATATTGAAGAGATGTTAAGTGACAATGAAGCTGAATATGATGTTATGTTCACAGGTTTTCCATAACTAGCTGCAATTCCTTTAACCATGCTTCGAGCCTCATCTTGTCGGATTGGTCTGTAAGATTCCACCCGTTTGTTACTCAACAGCTCCGTTATGCAGAACTTTCGGATCTGTCTCCAGTAATCTCCATAAGGGGCGTAAATAATGTCAGTTGATTCGTACCAGACGACGTGCGCTGCGAGAACAAAGGGCCTTCGAGCCAGAGCTAAATCGTGAGTTCTCAGTACTTCTTTTGCAGCTTCAGGTGTAGAAATTATGATCTTGCAGATCTCGCCAACTTGAAGATGCATGACAGGACCATATTTCATGGCCAAGTCTCTCAGTTCACGGTGTGGGAGATTACCAACCTGGAGCATATTACCTATGATTGGCAGCTTCGGTGGACCTGGAGGCAGTTTCCTGGATTTTGATATTTTCAACAATTTCCATGCTATGAGTATGAACACAAGAGATGTGATAATAATGTATGGAGAGAAATGGTTCTGCTTCTCAGGATTCTCCATGATGACGAGAACTGCTCATCCAAATGCAGAATTCTTAAGATTGGTGTGCTTATTATATAGATATAGTTGATGCTAATAAGTCTTACAAACTCTTTCTCTGCCGACAAATTAAGTGGATCGATTTATTTTTTATCTGTGAATTTGGAGGTGGCCATGTGACAATTAATTAAAAGTGTACAATTCTATGCGGATAGACAGAGTTTTTTTTTTTTAATTATATGAGATTTTTATAATAAAAAGTTAAAGGAGACTTGATGAGTGGTTTTTTTAATAAATCTATAAAGTTTTTTATTTTTATTTTTTCTTACAAGATTTGTAATTAATAATTTAAAATTTCTCAATTTTAAATAATTAATTCTTATATTCTTCTAACTAAAAGTACATTAAAAATTCATTATTTATAATATAGTGTAAAAACATGTCTTTGTCTTTCCTAAATGATTATGTTACTGACAAAAACTTGTTTTGATACCATCTATAACCATTTAAGTCTATTCACTTTGATACATTTATAACTACTTAATTTATATTAAATCTATAAAATTTTAAAGTTTAAAGTTTAATTATCGAAAATAATTAATTAAAAGTTGGCTCAATTATTTTTAAATTATTTTATCTCTCGTATTCCTTTCCTACATACCCACCTGAAATGTCACATTCACATTAAATCCCAATATTCATTAATATTGGCTAACTAATCTTTAACATATGCACAAAATTCTATGTCCAAATTTTTAAGAAAAAAAACTAAAAACATATTTAGTTCATCACTTATGCGGCCCTGTGTTAGACCCCTAAATTCGAAATAGTGGAATTGTGCAGGCATTGGCAAGCCTTGACCAATGTTCGACACTTGGAACAACGAAATAAGGCAAAGACTTGCCAGGAGGCAAGGACGAGAAGGGGCAATGTCAAGCGTTGGCATGCATTGGCAGAAATCTTGGACGAGATGTAAGATTCGGATGCGAGACCAAAAGAAGGCTTGAGACGGACTTCGAATGGAAGGTTAGTTGGATCACACGCATGATGGGAATATGAGAGAGTTCCAAGGTTACTTAGCAAGTAGATCAAGCATGGTGCGAGTTTTGGTAGAGTTTCAAACCTTGTACGAGCTGACTTGGTTAAGGCTAAGTTCTTGATGAGCTAAGGACTTAGTGTGTGCTCAAGTGGACAGATCATGGCTAATAGAGTTGGCATGGGTAAGCATTGGATCGGACCAGTGTGCTATTGACTTGGATGACTCGTCATCACCGGATAGAGATTAGGAGATCTTGGATGATGTGGCAGATAAGATCACCGTGGATGTACATCAGTTTTAAGAGATAAAGATCATATGGAAGGATCATCTGAAGATAGAGGAGATCTACGTAGATATGGATTATCATTCCTAGATAATATAATCTTTTATCTTGTTATTGTGATGTTGCTTAATCCTATTAGATAGAGTTCTAATCGGATGAGGACGTCATCTATTGGTAAGTTTAATGTAATTTGATAAGAATAAGATTGTGATATTAACTAATATAGTTCTATTAAGATTTTAACTTATTCATTTAGAGATGCTTATAAATAGCTCATTTGAGCCTTGCTCTCAAAATCAAGAGGAGAGTGTTGTGAGACACAGAGATTGATAGAGTATTCCTTTGCATATTTTAAGGGAAGTAATAACGGTTGGCTTTTAGTTGTATCTCTTTCGTGTTCTTGTTGTTGCCTTTACTATTCTAGTGGTTCTGTAATTTTCTTGCGAGTGTGAGAGTTAAACAGTGCGAGGGTCATGAGGCGTTCGAGAACTCGATAGTTGGTCGACAATCGCATGGGAAGGATGAGTCTTACTTAGAGGAACCTAAGTAAGATTATCGTGCAAAGGAGTAGGCGCGTCTTGCAGATAAGTTCAGTGCTGAAGGAAAACCTTTGTAACAGCTGGTATCAGAGCCCTAAGTTCGATATGGCAGGAGGCAACAATTTGACAGAACTTGTCAACCGAGTGAAGGCACTCATTGGGCTGATTCCTCAAAGGGAGGAAGAGGTGACTTTTTACAATACTCGATTCGAGATGTTGGAGGCACGATCCAACAGTTGCAGCATCAAATAGCGGAGTTGATGAAGGCACAAAAGGAGTCTAGGTTTGAGATGGGGATCCTAAGGCGTGCCATTGCAACGCAGGATATTGGGCGTGCTGAAAGCACTTTGGTGAAGGTGTGAGAACCACAGGTTTTCGATGGCAAGCAGAGTGCCAGGGAGCTCGAAAATTCATTGTGGGATATGGAGCAATACTTTGCAGCAACAAAGGTTTCCAACTCAGAGAAGGTGTCGATCACGACTTTGTATTTGGTGGAGGATGTAAAGTTGTGGTGGAAAACAAGAACTTCCAACGACATTAGCACTAGTGACCTCTTATCAACACTTGGGAGAAGATGAAGAAGGAGCTAACGAATCAGTTCCTCCCCAACAACACTTCATGGCTTTTGAGGGAAGCTTTGAAGAGGTTGAAGCAAGATGACTCAGTGCGGGAGTATGTAAAGAAATTCACATCTTTGATGTTGGACGTGTGGAACATGTCAGAAGAGGACAAGTTATTTAATTGCATAAGCGGCTTGTAAGGTTGGGAACAAATGGAGCTTCGGAGGCAAAACCTGTAGGACCTCCCAAGCATGATAGCGGCTGCAGATGCCTTAGTGGATCTCCAATGCCACCGTCGATTCGAACTAGTTACAAGGGCAAGAAGAACGGTGAGACACGAAATGGATTGGAGAAAGGCAAGGAGAAGGTAGGCGAATCTTTTCAAGGTAAGAAGCAAACAAAATGAGATATTACTTATTTCATTTGTGAAGGGCCGCATTTTGCTCAAGAATGCCCAAGACAGAAGGCAGGTCAGGAGCAAGTAAATTCTATGGTGAGGAGGACTCGACAAAAGAAGTATACCTTAACAGTTTTGCGGTGTAGGGCACAATGGCCTTGAGAAGGAGCATCTGAACAAAAGCAAGGAGACATTCGAGGGAGAGGGAACATGGTACGTGGGATATGTGTCGAGAGCTAAGGAGTCTTTGAGGAAACTACACATGGAAGAGTGTCCACAAATTATTTTGACAAGGGCATCGATTTCTTCTGGTAGAGTTGGTTTGTTAGACCTCTAAGTTTGAGATAGCAGAATCGTGCGTGTATTGACGAGCCTTGACCAGTGTTCGACACTTGAAACAACGAAACAAGGCAATGACTTGCGAGGAGACAATGACGAGAAAGGGCAATGTCAAGCGTTGGTGTGCATTAGTGTGCATTGGCGGAAATCTTAGACGAGATGTAAGATTCGAATGCGAGACCAAAAGAAAGCTTGAGGCGGACTTCAAATGGAAGGTTAGCTGGATCACACGCATGACGGGAAGAGTTCCAAGGTTACTTGGCAAGTAGATCAAGCATAGTGCGAGTTTTGATAGAGTTTCGACTTGTATGAGCTGACTTGGCTAAGGCTAAGTTCTTGATGGACTAAGAATTTAGTGTGTGCTTAAGTAAGCGGACCATGGCTAATGGAGTTGGCATGAGTAAGCATTGGATCGAACCAGTGTGCTATTGGCTTGGATGGCTCATCATCAACGGATAGAGATGAGGAGATCTTGGATGATGTAGCGGATAAGATCACCGTGGATATATATCAGCTTTAAGAGATAAAGATCATGTGGAAGGATTATCTTAAGATAGAGGAGATCTTCGTAGATATGGATAATCATTCATAGATAATGTAATCTTTTATCTTGTTATTGTGATGTTACTTAATCCTATTAGATTTTGACCAAAAAAAAAAATCCTATTAGATAGAGTCCTAATTGGATGAGAATGTCATCTATTGGTTAGTTTGATGTAATCTGATAAGGATAAGATTGTGATCTTAGCTAGTAGAGTTCTATTAAGATTCTCACTTAATCATCTAGAGATGCTTATAAATAGCTCATTTGAGCCTTGCCCTTAAAATCAAGAGGAGAGTATTGTGAGACACATAGATTGAGAGAGTATTCCTTTGTATACTTTAAGGGAAGTAATGAAGGTTAGCTTTTAGTTGTATCTCTTTCTTGGTCTTGTTGTTGTCTTTACTGTTCTAATGCTTCCATAATTTTTTTTGCGAGTGTGAGAGTTAAACACTATGAGGAATGTGAGGCATTCGAAAACTCTATAGTTGGTCGACGATCACGTGGAAAAGCTGAGTCTTGTTTAGAGGGACATAAGTAAGATTGTTGTGCAAAGAAGTAGACGTGCCTTGCGGATAAGTTCAGTTCCGAAGGAAAACGTTTGTAACACCCCGCACTTAGAGCATTTTAAGGTGAATTTAGAGGGTAGAGCTTGAACTGTGCTTCGCGGTTTATGCGCATGATTGATTGTATTTGTATTTTTGGCTACATTGTAACAAGGATCAAGAGATGACAGTGGCCAAAGATCTTTCTGAGGCTCATGTTTATAAATTTTATATCTGAGAGGAGATGATCCCAGAATGGACGTGGGGTGCGTAATTTGTTACAAAAGGTAAGAATAACGTTGTGACGTCGACATTGGTATCTTATTTTATGTTAGAAAAGTGGGAGAGAAGATGAAGAATTTATAACCTAAAAGTTGTAATTTTGTAAAATTGTAAATAGAATTAATATTGATTTAATACTGACTTGAACTTTTACGGATAATTTTTATTAATATGATGTTAGGCTAAAAATGAACAAGATATATGTTAGCAGGTGTACAGCTAATGTCTTAAAAATTGGATAAGAAATTTAACCAGTAAAATAAAAAATTTAAGATTTAAAATGTTTAATAATTATTAAAAAATTTAAAATATGATTAAAAATAATTTTATTATCTAATTTAAAGAAGACTTTTACATAAAGATTAATTGAATTATTTTGATTTATAAAAATTGATCAATTTATGAAACCAACCTATTAATTAATAAATTAATTAGTTTTTAATAATAAAAATTATTAAAATAAATCAAATTGAAAAATAAAAAATTGAATTAAAATATCAATTAGATCAAAAAAATTTCAGTTAAATGGACGGAACATGATTACCACTACTAGAAGTGACGTTGACAAAAGGGTTCTAAGCAATAAGCGAATTGTAATGGACTTTAAGTCGAAGTGATATAGAAATAAACTCGTGTTACATAAAAAATGGGGAAAAAAATGTACATATATAGATTGGGATTTGATGAAAATATAAAAATTTTGAGCAAGAGAAATTGTCACGTTACATATAAAATGTAGGTGTCATATAGACACTGCTCTCCTTGTCTTTATCCATATTACCAAAAAAGAAATCTTTACAAAGTGATCCAGTGAAGCTGTGGAAACATGACAGTTGACCCTAAAAAAAGTATCAGGAGAGCAGCATTTTGTAAATACTGGTGAAAGCCTGATAGTAGAGTCTCCTAAATATGCCAACGATGCAATGAAAAGGATCTATATTTTGCTCTTTCTCGAAGATATGAAGTAGAGAAGAATCTCAATCCAACGTCATCAATGACAGCAAATTTGCGAGTGGGAACAATCACTTTGTAAAGATAACATTGGAAAAGATCGTGTATAACTTAGGGGTGACTATCCTTAACTAAAGGTCAAGGGTTCGATCTTTAATTTTGGGTATGGAGCAGTCTTAAATTTTTGGGCTAGCTGTCCCACTCTATAAAGTGCCTACAAACTAACGAGAGGATTAGTCACTGAATCCGCTAGTGGATATCCTAATCTAAGACCCAAAAAAAAATTATGTGACCTTTTTCAAAAAAAAAATAGATCGTGTCTCGAGCATTGTTCCTTATTCTATCGAAAACCTCCAAAAGTGGAAAGATAAGAGATCTCTCATCTCTACGTGGAAGAATATTAGCCAGGATTAAATCATTAATTACTCAAAAATAATTTACTTTTTTATGCACAAATATTATTGAGGTAGAGAATAAGTTGGAGGTTTGCAAATCTTTAAAATAAAAAACAAAAAGCATATTTAATGCTTTGATAGTTCATATTTTTCTAAATGAATTTATATTTTAAATCAGCTTCTCTGTGTAATAATTATTTTTGATAGTGATAAAAGATTTTTTTGGCATTTGATTGTAGATCACGCCAAAATGGATATGATAAATAAACAAAAGCTAATTTAAGTTATCGACAAAACTCATAAAAGCTATAAATAAAATTTTAGTAATTACATACTTGATTGGTTTTTAATTCAGATTTTCTACTTATTATTTTTACGATTTAAATTATTCTATATACAATAACGTTTCAAGGTCGTGTTTATTATTACACAGTTAAAACTATGTCTAATTTGAATATATTAAATGTGAAAACAATAAAAATTATATTGTAAAATCATAACTTTTATTTTAAAACATGTATATCAATTTTAAATTAAGATTTACTCTGAACGATACCTTTTAAGTAATAGTTTTGTATTTGATAAAGCATAAAAATGTCTCCACATTTTCTAAGAAATAATATTAATAAACGTTTTTAAGACATTAAAAATTTTTGAATTTAAATTTAATAACTTAATTGAAAACAATTTAATTAGTTAATTTTAAATTATTAAACTCAAATTTAGTATCAGAGTATATATAATAGAATTACCTCGGACATTATTTGACAAAAACATTTGAACCACTGATGTCTGTATCACAAATTAATTCAATTGGAGCTACTTCAAATGATTCCTCTAGTGGACAAAAGGTTGTACGTCTACTTTAATTTGCTTTCAAAGAAAAGGAAAGATTTATTTTATTCTTTGGTTTTAGCTACATAAAAGTTGAGACATCAACATCCTGTAAATTGTTGCTCATCGAGAGAAAATTGTTACTTAATTACCCAAAATTGTAGCTTGTCAAGAAGAACATAGAAAAGACATTTCTTTATCATTTTAATTATGAATTCGATGGACCCTTTGAAAACTAATTCATGTATGATGTATCCTCAAAGTGTGACATAGATAGAACCAGAACCGGTTATGGGCATTATTTATGTGGCGATATGAAAATAAATACAAACAACTTGCAACTTTCACACACACACACATATATATATTTTATATACTACAAAGTTTTGATTGACTGAAAATTTTAGTGTAATTCAATGATATTTCTTTTAGAATTTAGCATTTTATTTGGAAGTTACCATGTCTTATTATAGTATACATTACTCCAATGTGTTATTCCAGTCTTATTTACTAACTTCTTAACTAGAACCAGATTTACCAATTTGATAGGGAAAAAAAATATTATTGTAAAGAATTTCATTAGGTGAGGTTTCAATATGCATTTTTGCTAAGGAAATATATATCATATATAAAGATAGTGTTAAGATACATGTTATGTATCTTATTATTAATTTTGATATTATTTGATAATTGGACTTTTAAGATAATGTTGATTTGGTTCAAACTCTAAACTAAATGGGATAGAATATTTTTTGGATTTGATTGGTCAATGATAGCTAGACCATGGCTTTTCGTGTGATAAAACGATACTTCTTGTTTAACTTGGATTCTTGGTTAATGGTATAAAGATGATAGAACTCTATCTTGAATTGATGTGTGCGAAGATCACGTTTTGTGTGGGTTGAAGTGTATCGTGGGAAATCTAAAGATCAACTTTGAGATTCTTAATTAAGTTGGATGTCTTTAGTGATTAAAACAAACAAAAAAACATATGTCGATGGGTGTATGTGTGAAGCTGTAAACTTCTTTGTGAATTTTTTTTGAGCGTGACTTTAGCTAGGCTTAATTGTGAATTAATTTTGGGTGTGTTGAATGAAGTATTCTACCAAGTGAAGACTTCTTTGTGAAGAAGTGATCCAACTTACATATGTGTCTACGGTAGTCTTCTATAGTTGTTCTCTTTTGATTATTGCTAAAAAAATCCATTATTGCCATAAAAGAGATTATTGCTGTAAAGGTTGGGAGGTGACTAACTTCCAATTGAGTTCTTCATACTACCTAAGTCTTTATTCTTGAATGGGGTCATCTCATGTTGGCTACGGTTATTGATGGTATGAGACGCAGTTGATTGTGAGTGGGTGCTATGTTGATTGTGAGTGGGTGCTATGTTTTCGTAGTTAATTGTATGATTTTCTGCAGCTAGTTTGGTGATTGTCCAGTGTTAGGTTGGTGGCTATTGTATGTGATTTTTTCAGTTGATTTCATATTAATAATTAATTCTATCTTGTTGATGCATTTTCTGTTGATTGAGTGACGAAAGTGGGCTGAATAATTATTAATGGCCAGCTGCATTCTTTCCTATTGTTAAACGACAATCGAGGGTTGTCTTGAGTAATTTTGTGGCTGTCATTTTAGTGTTAGTGTGTGAAAATTTCAAAAGTTTTCTTGACTTTGTAGCTGCTATCTTTGTTGTTGATTTGGTATAAAAAACTTTAACAGTTGTCGTGGTTGTTATAGCTCTATTGGGTTAATGTTTCAGTGATGAAACGTTTGTTAACTTAAGACATTTTGTGGCTGTCGTACGTGAAATGTTTCAGTAATTATATCAAAGATTCATAACAGTGGTCTTGGTAGACAACTTCCTGTTCTTTCGTTGATGAAGCGGTATATTTAGAGAAGTTTTTTTATCTCAAGTGTTGTCTTTGTTTATGTTAGTTATTTTTTAATCACTTGAGTTGTTTATTTTGTTTCATTATCAATAAACATTGTTTAAGAAAATCCTCTATTGAGGTTAGCATGAGACGATCGTACTATTAGGTGTGAAATTCTTTCACAGGTTATGAGAGTGAGAGATAGTGTCAAGGGTTGAGTGGTATCGGCTCAGTAAAGCCTTGTATAAAACTATTGTTGTTAGTGAAAGAATTAAGCTTGATAAGGGCCCCACATACGTAGACAAGGTGTGTCGAACTGCGTTACTAAATTTCGGTATTGATCTGTTTAATTTTGTATTTATTTTTCTATTTTCATGTGTGCTGAAAATTAACGATTGCTGGTACATTTACTTTATATCTAATAACCGATAGATACAATTACGAGTTACTGCGGCTTAACCTTACAAGTAAATGCGGTTAAATCGAAATTTTTGCAAAACAATCACCCTTTCAATTTTTTCATATAATTATTAATTAATTAATTAAAATAATATTATTTTAATAAATTATATTAACATGCCTTTTTTAATTTTAATTTAATCAAAATTTAAACTGCCAATTAAAAAAAATATCGAACCATTGTCGTTTGTGTAAGGTTGATGGCAAGTGGTCGTCCTTTCTGTGAAGAAAATCAACGATTAGATGTAGACAGTGTTAAGTTTAGCCTGATCGCATGTTCGATGACAAACCTCTGTGACCACAATGTGATGACTTAAAACACGTGAAAAAGAAGTGGCTGAGAAGATTGTACACTTTATTACTTTTTCACAGTTCTAAGGTGTACAAAAGTAATGCTCTTTAAACAGAGCTTTTACGGAAATAAACAAATTAGAATCGTAACCAAAATGATTAACTCCTAAAAAACTTCACTAGCATTTTTGATAACAAATAAAACAGACTAACAAAAAATCTTGAAATAACCAAAAACTACTTTAGTCTACTGGCCTTGTAACACAATGGAAGATGGAAATCGAACAATAAAGGATAAGGTACCCCAATCTATCAAGTATTCAAATTAGGGTGGATTCTTCACTAATGGGTCGCCATGAAAGTTGTTCTCTTTTAATTATATTTTTAATTTTTTAATTTTAATCCATCTTTAACTTTTAATTCTTGAACTTTATTTATAAGAGATTTAAGTATTCACGTTACTACGAATTAAGATTTTTGTTACAAAATTGAATTTAATATCATTTAACATTTTTATGACAACCTTTTCTTTCTGAAAGAACCAAACTCTACAAAGGATTTATGTTTCTTGAATTTAATCTTCTCTATTTACTAAAAATCTTAAAATTTTTACAGGACAATTGCTACTGATGATTGGTATTTGACATTATTAAAATCAATTCGAACAAATCTTGAGACTAATTATATGATATTAAAGTTAAAGGTTACAGTATGATCTATTCCTTAATTTTAAATATTTGTTAATTTATAAAAATTAAAATTAAAAAATTATTTTTATATTTTATTGTCTCTAAGCCTAAAAAAGTTATAAGAAATGTTATAATTATAACAATGTTATTTGATAAAACTTGAATTACGAAAAAAAATTATCGATGCTCAATCTCCAATTTTAAGGATAATAGGCAATATACTTTTTCTCTTTTTCTTTTTATTTTTTATTTCCTTTAAGGAGCTCTATGATTTCCCAATTTGTGCTTAAACGAATGACCAGAAGAGAGTCATTTTGTTCCATTCTGAAGTTGGATTTTTTCATATAACGACAAAGCTATCTTCGTCACAGTTGATGTATCATTGATTGACCCCTTGTTTCTTTATCAATATACTTGTACAAAGTTTTGGAAATTTATTTCCCTAATCTTAGAGATCTTTCTTGTTGCTTTCTATGGGAAAATCTCCACCCGTGAAGAGCCTTTCATATGGAAACAGAAAACAGAGAAAAAAAATCTAGGGTTTGTCATTATTATATCTAATTATTTGTTTGATACATGATAAAATCCTAGCAAGTCATTTTTTTAAAGTTTGGCGTCATATTATATTATATTTCAATTTTTAATAAAATCTAAATTATTTATAATATCCTAAATTATAAACAAAATATGAAGTATATTTCACTCTTCATCATAATATTGTTAGTGACAGAACTTGATTGAGTTGTGATGTAATACAACACATTGAAGATTATATGTATAGTCTTTTTATTGCATAGTTCAACATAGTTAACCTTGTTACTAACATAATAAGATACATAAATATTTATTTATAGATTATGGTATATAATGCTATAAGATAAAAGTTGAGATGTATCTTGTAGTTCATGATTTTCAAAATCCATTAATAGGTACTTGAAGTCACTAAGAACGTTGATATTAAAATATATAAATATGTTAGATATTTTTCTCTTAGTTTATTTATGATTATTTCTTTCTTGTATGTAACTTTTCTTCTTCAATCAATTCATTACATTGAAGATTTACCTGAAACTGCTGAAACATACCATTCGGTATTATACTGTGTATGCTTCAGCAGCTTCAGCATAGACCATGTTAGCTAGAGATCTTTTCCAACAATAAGTGTATATTCGTAAGTTCACATCCAGTACAGGAAATTTCATCATGAACAAGTAAAATTAAAGTTTTTATTACACAAAACATTCCCAGAAGCACATAACCAGTTTATCTGGTACGAACTTAGAACACATGAACAATGTAGGAGGCAGTGTTACGTACTATGATGGAACAGGCTGGGGAAGATAGGAAGTTGGGATGAGGAATAGATTATTCTTTCTAACAAGGTCACCACTCCAGGATTCTGTCATGTCTAAATCTGCAGGTTTCACTCCATCAGCGATTTCCCAGTCAAAATGGTATAATAAACTTGCGAGTCCTAGCTCAACGACGGCCAGACCAAATGAAATTCCAGGGCACATCCTCCTACCAGCACCAAAAGGAATATACTCGTAATGGGTTCCCTTGTAATCGATGGAGTTATCAGCAAATCTCTCAGGATAAAAGGTTTCAGCGTCTTTCCAGTAGTTTGGATCTCTATTAATTGCCCAAGCATTCACAAGTACTGTGCTTTTCCTTGGTATCTCGTAGCCATCAATCTCAGTCTTCTCACCAGCTAATCTTGGAACAAGAATAGCACCAGGAGGATACATTCTTAGTGTTTCTTTGATCACTAGGTTTAAGTAGTTTAACATGTGCAAGTTCGTTTCATCAATGGTTTCTTTTCCCTTGTAAACCTCTCTAACTTCTGCTTGTGCCTTTCTCAGTATTCTTGGATTCTTCATCATCTCAGACATAGCCCATTCTATAACTGCAGAAGACGTTGATGTCCCAGCAATAAACATGTCCTGTTACAAATGGAGTTTTAACATTCGTCACCATTTAATGATTTCTTGAGAAGTACCGTAACACATAGATTACGTTCAGGATAAGAGATCTTTACCATGATTACTGCTTTGACGTTGTTTCTTGTAATGGGAAAGTCGAGTTGGCCCCGTTCTTGGAGATTCAGAAGCACATCAAGAAGTAATTCTGCTTCAGTTTGTGAAGAATCTGCTGCGTCGGCTTTTCTCTTTTGATGGTCACTCATGATGTTCTCAAGTGTTGTGTCTAGTTCCCGATGCAGCTTCTCAAGCCTAGACCTTTCACCTGAGATCAACCCAAGTATTTTAATGGACGGAAACAAATCGGAAAAGCTGAAACCTCCGAGCTCCTCCGCAAATTTATGAATATGTTCCATGAATTCAGCTTCCTGTTTCGTGTCTATCTTGCCCAAAGACGACCTTGAGGTGATGTTAAGCGAGAAAGAAGATATGATTTTGCTTAAGTTGACAGACGATCCAACACTACCTGCAATTGTTTTAATCATGTTCAAGCTCTCATCTGCTCGGATTTGTCTGTAAGATTGGACACGTTTTGCACCCAATAGCTCGGTTATACAAAACTTTCGCAGCTGTCTCCAGTAATCTCCATAGGGAGCATATATAATATCAGTAGATTCATACCAAATGATATGAGCTGCGAGGATAAAGGGTCTTCCAGCGAAGAGCATATCATGAGTTTTCAGCACAATTTTGGCAGTGTCAGGGGAAGAAATCACGACACTGGAAATTTCTCCAAGCTTAATATGCATGACGGGCCCATATTTCTTGGCCAAGTCTCTCATGGTACGGTGGGGAAGCGCGCCGACGTTGAGCAGGTTTCCGATTATGGGCAGCTTCCATGGCCCTGGCGGTAGGTTTCCTGATGTTCTTGTCAGTATTTTCCATAATATGAAGATGAAGAGAAGAGAAGCAATAGTTGTGTACAAGGAAAAGAATGGAGATTCTGAGTTCTGCATGGTGGAATGAGCATAGAATGGCTTTTTCACTTGATGTTTACAATTCCTACGTCTTAATATAAGGTTGCTTGCAATAAAATTTTGTTAATTTTTTGTCTTCAATCCTTAGAAGACAAGAGTAAAAGCAGGAAGATATTAATAAAATACACACTATAATTTTCAAAAAAAAAAATAATCTTAATTTTTAAAAGTTAAAAACTAATAATAAAATAAATAGGGTATAACTATTATAAATATAATAATCAATTAGTATTATCAAATTTAAATTTATAATTTATAATAATTATAATAAATTATTAATCTAATTTAAATTTAATTAATTTGATATAAATTTAAAAGCTGAATTAGTTCCTCGTGCTATATGTTGTATACATTTTATTATTTTTTAATCAAATTTTACTATAAGAGATTTTTTATATAATATAAAACTTAAACAGACTTTTTTTTTGACAATTTTAAATATTAGAAAGTTTATTTAAAGTTTCGTACCATAAAACTAAAATATGTTTTATTTTTTTTATTTCATTCTACTTTCAAAATTTTAACTTTAATTTTAATTTTTGGAATTTAAAAATTGTCAATATAATATAAATATTAAACGTTAAAATTTTAAAATATAAAGATTAAAAATAAAAACTCAAATAATAAAATATTTTTATTGTATTTAGTCCTAAATTTTATGATTAAATTATTCCTTTTCTTATTCTAAGTTTATAAGTTTAATTCTGAATGAATTTTAAAAAGAGAAATTACAATTCTATTTAATTTTTTAATAACTATTGTATAAAATAACGAACACAAATTACAGAATGCTTAATATCTTAATTACTTACTCTCTGCCAAAAGGAATTTTCTGATGCATGTGCTTAAATTTTGTTTGGTATTATAGAAAAATGTGAAAGCTCCAACAAAGCTTAAACACTATCAAGGCAACAATACATTTTAGTAAGGGGAGGCAATCGAACGGCCTGGCCCTAATGTCCGATCAGACTTGAGGTAGTAGGTTTGAACTCCAGCCAATCCCGACTAGGCTGGACCAAAACTTTTAATTATAAATATAAAATAATGTCGCTTTTAGTACAACAATATCATTTTGCTTTAAAGGGTTCGGGTCAACAAATTGGTATGAATTACCATTTCTACCGATTTTACGAATAACTTATCAGATTTGGTATTAGATTGAATTTAAGTATGGTACCATATTAATATCAGTTAATACCGAATATCATTTCAGGTAATTTTTTAAATTTATAAAATAATTCTTAAATTTTTAAAAAAATTATAAAATAGTCAATTGTCATATTGTACAGTTGTATTGGATATTTTTAACTCTGTCTTCAAAAATTATAATAAAAAATAATAATAACAATTTTAATTAAATTTATAAAATTAATTTAATAATTACTAATAAATATAATTAAATTTAAAAAGTATTTTAAAAATATATAAATTTCAAATAAATTTTGATTTAATAATTAAAAATATTTAAAATAAAAATAAGTTCATAAATAATAATTTTTAAATTATTTATTTTAACAAAAATATTTTTATTAATACTTTATTAATAAATATTATATAAAATATTTAAATAAATTTAAATAAAAATAATTTATTTTTAAATTTTATTTAATTTATATTTATTATCAGTCAAATTGAATTGGGCTCTAGAACTTAACCCATTGTCATCCCTGTACACTGAGACCATTGACAAGCTTATGTGACATGGAGCTGGGAATTTCGAGCGAGCCTGGCCAATCTGACGCATTGCTATCTTACCTACACGAGACCATCGACAAGTCTATGCGAAAAAGGAGTTAGGAATTGAACTTAGCCAAAATTAAGCAGGCGAGGAAGAGTATTCTTGTTATTGTTAGGCATTATATTAATGTCTTGTTAGAATGTCACCTGTCACGTCTTAGAATATTGATTGACTTTCAGGCTATTACTATCCTAATCGGTTAAGATGCTTGTACGTAAGCCAATCCAAATTCTGACTTTCAGGCCATTGCTTGACCATTTCTGTGCACAAGGACAGAGACATGAAGTAGAGGATGAACCTACATATAATCACGGTGGCTTAGGTAAAAAGGAAGACTCTTCTCTACATTTCTAGTCGGACAAGCTTAAACATAGAAGTTCAGCTTAAACATAGAAGTATGGAACTTCTTGGAGCTAAAAAGTACAAGATTTCTATCTTCCTTTTGATGTGGTCATTATGTCTGCATCTCATTGCAGCAGGAACTGATTTGGATGTAAGTTTCTTTTGTTGATTAACCCTTTTCATGGACTGAAATTTCAGTAATCACCAATCCTGAATCTTGCTTACAGATTCATGAGGAAAAAACAGAGACTTGGATAAACCATGGTGGAGATATTTTCAACAGAAGATATGCTGATCAGGAATCAAAGATCAGCCCCGAAACAGTTTCCAACCTGAGGTTGAAATGGAAGTTCTATGCAGGGAGGGATATAACTGCGACACCAGCTATTTTCGATGGTACCCTTTATTTCCCAAGCTGGAATGGTTATATATACGCGGTTAAAGCCTCCGACGGATCTCTTGTTTGGAAGCAAAACCTGCAAGAGCTAACCGGACTTAATGCTACTGGCTTCGTCTTTAATGTCAACACGACGGTGTCAAGATCAACTCCAACGGTGGCAGAGGATTTGCTGATCATAGGAATATATGGACCTGCTCAGGTGATTTCTGTTAAACGATCGTCAGGGAAGCTTGTATGGTCAAGACAAATGGACAGCCACCCTGCCAGTGTTATTACCATGTCCGGAACTTACTACCAAGGGTTAGTCATTCCTAACTTAAAAACCTTACTGAAAAATGATAAGGAGTATATTTTAATAGACCAAAGGTCCAGGCTCAATCGACTTGACAGGAAGTCGACAAATAAATCTTGATCTGATCGAACTTCAAGCAAGATTTGACCATAATTAAGTCTAAAATTTAAAATTTAGCATGAAACCTGATTGGACTTAAAACTTTTCACACCAAATAGATTTGGACTTTTCAGACTAAATTTCAGGCTAAAAGATCGGGTGCAGCCCCTGTCCGACCCATCTATACAATGCCCTTTTACTGCATTATATCAAAATTGCAATAGCAATATATGCATATGTGAAATTCTTGTTTATTTGCCTGAATGAGAAGAGACGGTTTCTGAAATCCAGGGCTTTCTATGTTGGTACTTCTTCACTAGAAGAAGGTCTAAGCGCAGAGCAGTGCTGCACATTCCGGGGAAGCTTTGCCAAACTGGACATCCAAACTGGAGAAATCTTATGGCAGACCTTCATGTTGCCAGATAACAATGGTAGACTCGGGGAATATGCTGGAGCAGCTATATGGGGAAGTAGTCCAGCCATTGACGCTTTCAGGAACCATGTCTACATTGCCACAGGGAATATGTACTCAGCTCCTCTCAGGATAAGGCAATGCCAAGAAAAAGAGAACAATCAAACTACAACAAGAAATCCAGATCAGTGCATTGAGCCTGACAACCACTCCAACTCAGTGCTGGCTCTCGATTTAGACACGGGCAAGATCAGATGGTATGATCAGCTAGGAGGATATGATCTCTGGTTTATTGCATGCAACAATCTTTCAACCCCGAATTGCCCACCTGGACCCAACCCAGATGCTGATTTTTCAGAAGCACCAATGAT
>JANKOE010000001.1:46971752-46983687 GCA_026284465.1 Erythroxylum citrifolium | reverse complement strand
TTTCTTGAAAAATTGATCTACTTTTTTATTAGTAAACATGTTTTCTAATTATTTTCTATTTTATGAGAAAATTTTCTAGAAAACTAGAAAATTTTCTGAAAGTAAACGCACCCTTATCTTTCTCACGGCATATAGCTTTGCCCTACCTTGTCCTCTCCATTTCCTCCTTTTTTCCAACATTTTCAATAGCTTTTGGTGAAAGTGTTGGACAATTATATCATTTCCCATAAAGTTGGACAACATTAATTGTATTTTTTCAGTTTTTAATAAATTATTAGTTAAGTTACACAATTTGATCTAGATAAAGATAATAAAGTGACCCAATAAATGATCTAAATCAATTGGTTAAAGGCGGGGTAAAAAATGGATCCCAATTAGTGTGGACCGTACCCATATCGGCCTTGTGATGGGGAAGTTCGATATGGAAGTTATATATAGGTTAAGGTCTCCTGTGGTTGCTCATATCAATCGTAAGTATAAGGAATCTCTGACCCATTAGGAGAGCTTACGTATTGAGAAAACTGTAGAAAGACTTAAACCACGTGTCGGGAAACATTTTCCATAAAGGTCCCGGGAGGTTCGTGATCATTTGGAGCTCAGAATCGGCATTGGAATCAGATATAGAACCGAAATCAGTTATTTCGCATTACCTTTGTTTTTAATCCTTTCATGCTTGATCCTGGGTACATAATAAGGTCTGTACTACGTTTTACATGTGGTATCAGAGCGGTTACGTGATCGAATAGCCGGAAACGAAGGTTTTTCAGTTTTTCATCTCATATGGTATTCCTCAATTTTTGATTCGTTTTTCAGTTTTTTTTGCGTATATAATTACGTAAAAGTGGTATACATAAGGCTAGCTATGAAAAAAGAGTCAAAAACGAGTCGAATGGAGAAAAAATGGCATCCCGGGGATGTCAAAAATTGCCTCTGGTGTTGGTGGATGGAGGAGACACTACACGCGCCCGACACTGTTAAAGTACCAGGGTAACTGCGTACGGTTGGCGCGCCTTGACGTTGCAAGCCACGTCAGCCGTACGGATCTACAGTATTTAAAAAACACAAAAATACAAAATTTTCAGATTTCCTGTAAGGGAACCTCGGGGTGTTTTGGGTCAGTTTTCGGGTCCGGGAAATTTATAAAGTAAGTTTTTCCATTTTCTGGATTTATTACATTAGTAATAAATTAAAGTTTAACTCCATAAAAAAGGAATTAAGGTATTCTAAATCCGATTTCGAGTGAATTTTCATACTTCGGACATCGTATGAGGGAGATACTTTAAGTTCTCGAGACTCGAGTCTCATGTTTAGTGTTCGGGATTGCATGATAGTCGATTGGAAAAGGAATTAAGACATTCTGAAGTCATCTTTGAGTGAATTTTCGTGCAACGAACTTGCCATAAGGGAGATGCATGAGGTTCTCGTATCTTGGGAGGTCGGTTCAGTATCCAATAGTGCACGATAGTCACTCTAATGAGATTTTTCTTTTACAAAAGTCTCAAATGAAGTTTTCAGAGAATGTCTTCAGCACGAGTGTGTGATAGTGAGATTATGCATTCAGATTTTTAAATGTATTAATGTTACATTGTCACATACTATATGCCCATAAAGATTGTGAGGATAACATAAAGATGTATCTCTTGTGTTTGCAGACTTTTTGAGTGCTGATGAAGATGTAGTCACCAAAGTGACCTTTCAATTCAGTATTTTGAATTGTTCTACTTACATGTTTGGGGATGTCTCTGATTTTATGTTTGGTTATTCTGCCCAAAGGTGTTGACCTTACATAACATTTTGAGTTGTGAATAAAGGCATTAGATGGAGGAAAGTTATTGCTCAAGTGATTTATTCGCCCAAAGGTGGTAGTGTCATAAGAGTTGATAGTTTGCACTCTGATCGCTTTTATATGGAGGTCTAATTGCATATATTATGTATTCAGTCCAGAGGTGTTTCATAATATGTGTGATCGGATTTTCAGTAAAGATACCGTTCAATGGCTTTGAGTATATTTGTTATCCTACATATGAGTTGATTTAAATATTATTATTATAAAGTCACCTTTTCAGTCAACTAAATCAATGTCACCATTGAAACCCTGATTGGTTTCAATACAAAGCATGTATTGAACGCTACGGAGATAGTTGTGGTTGATATGACCATACGGACGAATAGGCCATCTCCACCTACATCCATAAGCTTGAGAGCTCATAAAGTGGCCTGTAAAGTCTAGGATCGATCTAAAAGATTATATCTGATGACCATTAAGAGATCCATTCCTAACCATCTGCTAAGTGGACTTCCGAACACAGACATAGCGAAGGAGTTTCTTGGAAATGTCTCCAAGAGATACACAATCTCACCTAATGTTGAGACAAGTGCCTTGATGGAACAATTATTCTCCATAAGGTACATATGAGAAAAAGGAGAGTAATGGAGTACATATCGAGAATAATTCATCTTTACAGTAGATTGAAGATGTTGGGACTTCAATGCTTTGATAACCTATTGTGTTGCTGAGGAGGAGAAACTTAAGTTTGCTACTCCTATAGCCCTCGAAGAAACTAAAGGGAAGACAAAGATGAAGCCCGCTAAGTTCAAAGATAGAAAGTTCAAATCTTCTCTATATGCTAATGTTGGTCAAACCAGTGCTGACAAAGGTCCTAGGGACATAAAGAAACTAGTAGTATGAGGTTTAAAAGGAAAAACTAAGACCATCAGGTTACTCTTTAGCTTGTCAATTATGAATCTAATTTGTGATAGTTGCATTAGGTACGTGGTGACTATTTAGTGGAACATCTAATCAAGGTGCTTCCACAATGCAGTGGTTCATATCTAGGATAAAGCCAAATAAAGTAAAGGAGAAACTGATGGTTCACAGCAATGAAGAAGTGGAAGTAATATCTATAGGGGATGTATATAATGAACTTTGTTGTAAGGTTCATTTCGTTTTTACATGACACATTTTATATATGATCTTTCGATTAATTTTGGACTAAGAAGGTTGACGTTTTGCATTTAATACTTCTGTTGTACAGTTGTTGTTTAATGCAAAATATAATGGTACAACTTTCTTATCATATGGTATGTATAGAATGTGTCTTACCCTGAATTAGATATATGCTTCTTCGTATCTTGCTAAACAAGTTATGAATTAAAGGACCCTTATGAATAAGAAGTGGTCGATAAAATCTGCAAGGGCACAGAGTCGTTCTTAGTACTTACAAATCGAGTATTGTAAGGTCGTCTCCCACAAGGACTAAGATACTCACTACTGAATTAATCCTAATTACTTGAACGAAAGTGATAAGAAACTTAAAAGATGATTGGATTTGAGTAGACAATAAATTGTAAAGACCAGAAATAAACAAACAAGGTAATTTGGTGATTTAAACTTAGGGCTTTGGGGTTCACCAATGTTAGAGAGTGATCAATAAATCATGGAATTGGTTGAATAACAGGTTATAATAGTAATTGCACAACTTTACTCATATTCTCTCTCAAGACATATAAGAATACGTAACTAGTTGATTACCATCTCTCAATGTAAAACCTAACTAATCAAATTCATTAAGAACAAGCAACCACAAGTTATCACACTAATTTAGGATATCTTTATCTCTAAATCTAATGTGTCTATCTTCGTAGTGCATAAATCATATTTCACCTCTCAGTTCATCATATGATTCCTAAGGTTGCATCTATGGTGATCAAGCATAGAAGCAATAGTGAAGTTTAAGAAAGATAAACATAACCCAAGAACTTTCATTCAACACCAATCAATCCATAGAATACAAATCAATCCCCCAAATAGGCCACATCCCTCACCCTATATGTGGTTTAGTTCCAGAACATGATAACAGAATCCATACAACTAAAGACAATCAACATCCAAGAAAGAGTAGAGAGAGAAAGTAGAGAGAACATAAAACAAGATTGCTTCCAATGCTTCATTCAATCCTCTTTTCTCCTCTTCTTTGCCTCTTTTAGGTGCCTCCTTATGTTACAGCCTCGTTTTCAGTGTCCAACTCCTCTTTAGGCCTTAAAAATGAGTATTTATAGTGTCTTGGGCTCAAAGAAACCTAGTTTTTGCTAAACAGGAGAATGTAGATCGTCCTAGTGCTGACAAAGTCCGTTAAGCAGACTTCATGTCCCCTGAGCGGACCTTTTCGGGTCTCTAGGTGAAATTGGCTAGTCAATGTCCGTTAAGAGGACATTAGGTCTGTTTAGCGGACCTTTTCAGGTCTCTGGGGTGGAATTGGCCAGTCGATGTCCGTTTAGCAGACATACCCTGGGCATCTACAAGAATGTGCAATTTTGACCTTGTAGGTGACAAAATCTCTCCTTGGATTCTTTACAGAAGTTGTAGATCTCGGAGTCTTCTTCAAAAGCGTACTTGAATGGCCTTAATCCGACATCCACAGTAAAAGTGATGCTTCTTACCTCAAAATCTATCCATTTGCACCTATTAAGCAATAAAGTTGAAATATGTGAGAACTAACCAAATAAAGCTCCAAATTCACATAAATATAAGTCAAATTAGTTCCAATTCATCCCAAAATCATATAAGAATAATTTGACTTATCAAGAAGTCATACATGGTGTGACATAAAAGTTTAAGTCACATTTCCAGAGCTAGGGTTGAGAGATTGATCAAGTAAAGTATTTCTCAATTCTAGATTTTGATGATCTGGGAACATGTGCTAACTGTTGCAGGGATAAGTTGATTAATAAGGATATTGAGGTCAACTTATGCTTCTGACTTATTGAGTCGAATTAATAAAGATATCGATAGACCTTATACAGTTGCATTGTGCGATTCTAAATGTATTATGACATTTGTTGATGATTATTCCCATTACAGCTATGTGTTCTTGCTTAAAGACTAAAGGTTAAGAATCAATAGGGAAAATTCATCAAGATAGTCAGATTTGACCATAGAGGAGAATATTATAACAAATATGGTGTTTAAGGACTTTAAAAGGTCCATTTGCCATATATTTGAAATCAGTTGGAATAGTGACTTAATTCACTATACCGAATAGTTCTAAGCAACATGGTGTATTGCCGAAAGGCATAACAACACCCTAAAGGACTTGAAGAAGTCAATGCAGAACAAGACTAATCTACCTAATTATTTAAAAGTTAAAAAACCCAGCCTTGCACACATTCGTGTAAGGAGTTGCCCTGCTGAGGTAGTATAATCCTTATAAAGAAAAATTGCATCCTCGTTCACCTCATTGCTATTTAGTATCAACCATTTTAAGGCTACAACTTTTACTGTAGAGGAAGAGGGGCCAGAATAGTGGTATCACAAACAGCTAAGTTTTTGGAATACGATAAGATAATGTGGGCCCTTTGACCCCTTGGATGATAGCAGGGCGGATACTACAGTTATTATGTACTCGCTACTCATACAGTTAGATCCGGTGGATCTAGGTCTTTGTACCGTGCCTGTATAGGAACAGGAACCTATACCTGTAGACACAGAGGTTCCTGGGCATACAAGATCTAATACAGTTAAGTAAATCTACTAGAATGAGACGACCTGCTATCTCATCTGATAACATAGTCTATCAGATGTACAGGACTATGCTATTAGACATGTTATGGATCCAGTTACTTTTACAGAAGCTATTTCTGGACCAAATGCAGATGCGTGGTGGGATGCAATAAATGATGAGATGCAATCCATGAAGCAAGGTAAGATCTGGAAGCTATTGATTTGCATCGGAACTGCAAACCTATCAGTTGTAAATAAAGTTTTAGACCTAAAAGATTTTGGGATAGAGTTCAACGGTTTATGGGCTTGCTCAGTTGCCTAATGGTTCACTCAGAGAGAAATGTTGACTTTAAGTTACCTTTTCTCTCGTATCCTCGTGGGATACATTTTGAGTGATTAAGGCAATTATAACTCATGATGATATAGAGTTACATCAAATGGCTGTCAAAACTGCTTTCCCAAATGAGGACCTTTATCAAGTGGTCTATATGGTACAACCTGAAGGATTTCAGAATCCCGATGGAACTGACATGGTTTACGTGTTATGCAGATCAATATGCAGTTAATATCAAACCTCCTAAAAGTGATACCTTACAATTGATGAGGTTATGACCTCTTTCAGCTTCATGGAAAAATAAAGCTAAAAAGATGCTTGTACTATGAGGCCAAAGGCAGCAAAGTTATCTTCCCATTATTGCATGTGGATGATATATTGCTCGCGTCAAATTACTTGACCATGTTGTATGAGGTTAAGCAACTTTTGATCAAAAACTTTGACATAAAGGACCTTGTTGTAGCATCTTCTGTCCTAGGTATTTAGATTCACTAGGACAAATCTCAACACTCATCAGACCTCTCATAGAATGCATACATTGAGTATATGTTACAAAGGTTTAATACAGTTAATAGTAAACCTATTATAGCACTTATCTCTTATAACGAGAGATAATCTTTGGCATAGTATCCAAAGAATAAAGTAAAGAGAGAGAGATTATGAGGAATGTTCCGTATCCTAGTACATTTGATAGCCTGATGTATGCTCGGCTATGTACTAGTTAGGACATAGCATTCACTATTTGACTGTTTGGCCAATACCTGGTTAATCCAGTTGTAGACCATTGGAATGCAGTCTAGCGAGCGCTGAGATACTAAAAAGAACTAAGGATTATATGTTAACATATAGCGCAGTCAACAGACTAAACCTCGTAGGGAATTCATATTCAAATTTTAGCTATGTGTCTGGATGATCGAAAGTCCACTTAAGATTACAATTTTAAGTTTGCAAATAGTACAATGTCGTGGAAGTGTGTCAAGTAGACACAGGTAACTTTCTCGATTATGCATGCAGAGTGCATGCTATGGGGTTGCTTCATAGATGGTTTAGCTAAGAAACTTGATTTCTGAGTTGTCTGTGGTTGATTCAGTGGCTAGATCATTTGATTGTATTGCGGTAATCTTCTTACCGTGCAACAAAGAATATCATAGGGTCTTAGCATTCAATCAAAAGGTGTTGATACAAAAGGTGACATTAAGGTTTGGAGCATTTAAAGACTGAGGAACTGCAAGTCGATCCTTTAACTAAAGGACTTCACCCACTTGTGTTTGTGACACAAGTATTCTGACGTCCTTAGACATTGTTAATTAGAGGATCGTTATGTTTGCTCCATTTATATTTGTACATTTTGATGTGTTATGACAGTATGATGGTTCATCAATAAAGATAATCATCGTATATCCTCAGTAATACGTATTGTCATACATTATCATAATACGTATAAAAGTCTTAAGATTTGTGTTGATATTAAGCATTTAAAGGTTATTGGGCATATATACAGATTGACCTTATGCCTATATCATTTAGACGCATACAGTTTTAGTAAAGGTATCCATAAATTTGACATGACATAAGGAGATATAAGTTTCTAATCCCATAAGGGTTCTCTGATGCAGCTTAACATTCAGTTGGAGAACATAAAGGTTTTCTCTAATGCTATTTAGCATTCGGTGAGAGAAAACAAGATTTCTCTAACACAATTTAGCATATGCGGTTTAGCATAAAGTTGGAGAAATCGAGACCCACAAGCGAAGATGATACATTTTAGATCATAAAGGTATCATCCTAGTTTGCCACACTCCATTTTCCCATTCATGTTAGTGAGGTATTAGATATTCGTGATTATATTGGATCTGTGTCGCACATGACACATGCATTTGATACTTTTCGGTATCGAAAGCCTTGTAGGACGGAATGATGGACTTTCGTTATCTTTGAGTCAAATGTTTTGTTTTTTAAAACTTAGTCGACTAATTCAGTAGCGTGGCTTAACCAAGTTTTTAAACTATTTTTAAACTAGAGTCAAAATAGCAATTAATGCTTGTCCAAATGGGAGAATGTTGGACAATTTTGTCCTTTCCCATAAAGTTGGACAACATTAATTGCATTTTTTTATTTTCAATAAATTATCGATTAAGTTATGTAATTTGATCTAGATAAAGATGATAAAATGACTCAATAAATGATCTAAATCAATGAGTCAAAATTCGGGTGAAAAATGGATCCCAATTAGTGTGGACTGCACCCATATCGGCCTTGTGATGGGGAAGCCCGATATTGAAGCTATATATAGGCTAATGTCTCCTGCAGTTGCTCATATCAATCATATGCATAAGGAATCTCTGACCCGTTAGGAGAGCTTACGTATTGAGAAAACTATGGAAAGACTTAAACCACGTGTCGGGAAACATTTTTTATAAAGGTCCCGGGAGATTCGTGATCGTTTGGAGCTCGAAATCGACATCAAAATTAAAGATGGAACCGAAATCAGATATTCCGCATTACCTTCATTTTTAATCCTTTCATGTTTAATCCTAAATACGTAATAAAGTCTATACTACGTTTTACCTAAAGAGCATAACATGAAAATTGCAATGTGAACGGTGAACCTGACAATTACTATAACTTTATGTAAAGGAAGCTTTAGAGCATCAATAATGGAACAAACGACAATCAATTTGTTGATGTTTTTTTGTCGTTTGCTTGCAAGTGGACTAAATCCAGTCTCAGCTCCTCTGTCCTGGATCCCATAAGCTTCTCTTTGAAAGATGGGATGTGCATCCCCTCAGCGGAAACCATTTCCTCATCTTCTTGATATCGAAATTTGACCTTCTTCGTGGTGCGTTTATCATTCTCCATCAGCTAGTGACGCGGTGAGCTCGGATCAGTGCTTTCACTTTCTTGCATTTTACGGGAAGACTTTGAACTGGGTACTTGTGGCCTTTAATAATTGGAAAGTTTAAAGTCTTTGCCTCGACTCAAGAGTTCAGTTCAGTTCCCACAGACTCCGGAGATGTTTCTTCCGGTCAAGTGCACAGGTCTTCGTCAATGCGTTCATCGGTGAATATTCATGCATGTTAAACGAGTAGTAGAATATACCTCTAAGGTCCAATACACAATATGAATAGATTTCTTGTGTTTTGTTCTTCAAAACTTGTTAAGTGCTTAATTATCTAATGATTAAAGTAGGGCAAAGGGCCTGACCTTGAAATTAATAATTTAGTTTTTATTTGGGTGGATATATTAAATTTGAATTTCAAGTCAAATTCATAATTAACATATTAATTAATCCAACCTAATTCAAACTAATTTAGACAAACTAATATCATTTTGATGATTTTTTATGATCTCCAACTCATAATATAACTTATTGTAATATGTGTGACATTTTATATATGAAATGAGTGTTAAATTTCATAAAAAATTAAAAATGATATTATTTTATAAATTCAAATTCTTAACTAATTATTGTTTAGATATGTTATTATTTTAAACTCAAATTAGAATTATTCTGAAATTAATTCGAACTTAAGATATAATAAATAATGTCATGGCAAAATGTGTCGAGTTTAGAAGAGAAGCTCAACATCCAAGATAGACGAAAATTTTAGATTATAGATTTGACCTTAATAAATATATCGAAAGTTAAAGAAATTTATAATATTCTATATATAAAAAATGATGTTAAAGGTTTTATAAATAAAATATTATAAATCAACTTTCTAATTAGTTATTTTCTAATCAAAGCTTAATTCAGAGTTAATTGAACATATCTATTAGGAAATTTTCACAAAAATTAAAATAAAATTTAATATGTTTTATTAAAACAAAATATATTTATTATTATTTAAATAAAATATAATGACAATATTAAAATCAATATTTTATTATGTGATAAGAATAAGAACTTATTTATTTAAAAAAAATCTTAACAAATATACTACTAAAATTCTATAAACACGTATCTTTCTCGCAGCATATAGCCTTGCCCTACCTTGTCCTCTCCATTTCCTGCCTTTTTTTCAACATTCTCATTAGCTTTTGGTGAAAGAGCGGAGCATGAACAGTTGAATGTGAACAGTGAACCAGACAATTACTTTTAACTTTATGTAAAGGAAACTTTAGAGCATCAATAATGGAACGAACGGCAATCAATTTGCTGACGTTCTTTTGTCGTTTGCTTGCAAGTGGACTAAAGGTAAGCCTTTTCTTTATTAACCCGGGGGCTTAGACAATCAATTGAACCTTTTTCTTTTAAGATGCTTTAATCAAAATGATTAAGATTCCCATTGCTTTAATCAAAATGATGCTTTTAATTGGTACGAACCAAAGACAGATGGAACACAGTCCTTAGAAAAATTATTATATATAGAAGCGAGTTCGGCTCATCGCAATTTCGTTTTTTTGATTACAAAAGGAGACTACAATATTAGACTAATGCTCGAGGGTACAACACGCCTTGCGCGTCACGACGGAGAAGTTCCTGAACTCCAAAGGGGGCTCATCGTAATTTCTAAAACCCTCTTGGTGTGGTTGGTGCTTTAAAGACTCGAACTCGAACAGCAGTCTTTTGGAAATTATTAAAGAAAGACTTATGCAACGTAAAGTAATAGTTGCTTTTTTTTTTTGTTTATATGGTGATATGAACATGTAATAGTAACTGAATAAGTTTGGATTTATGTGTTAAAAGGTTTGTATATTTCTATGAAAGAGGTAACTTGCCCCCTTGTATACCCTCCACTTTCTTTCCCCTTCTCATCAATCACACTCACACTACAAGTAAATAACAAAATAGCGATGAAATTTTACCGACGGCAAATATACCATTGGTAATTACCGACAGAAAAAGTATATACGTCGGTAATGTCGTTTGAAAATTTTACTTTAGTGGCGGTATAAATTAAATTTTACTTTAACAGCGGTATAAATTTCTGTCGCTAAAATCGGAAGAAATCGTTTACTGATGGATAGTATTGTCGGTAATTCCGTCGGTAAATGTCGTTGTCATTCGTTGGCTTTGAACTCTAAGAAAACGATGTTGTTTGGTTTTACCGACACGATGTCGTTTTGGTTTTCTTCTTGAACAAAACAACGTTGTTTGAGATTTACCAAACGACATCGTTTTCTAGTGAAGGTTTAAACGTTTAAAACATAACCAAAACGACGTAAGGTTTAAACGTTTAAAACATAACCAAAACGATGTCGTTTAGTTTAAAACCAAAACGACGCCATTTTGGTTATCATTTAAACCACTCGAAGCACTCCCCACCCCGCACCCCTCGTCTATGCCTGCGACAGCCGAAGTCCTCTTCCTCCTCCATCTGCCGCCTGTGTCTGCCATTGCCGTCATCTGGAGGTGCGATGTCGCCATCGAGCTGGTGCGTCTCCAGCGTCATCTTCTCTGTCGCTCCATACTGAAGGTATTGTCCTCTTCTCCGCCCTCTCCTTTCTTCGATGATGTGTGAATGTTGGGTTGAATTTTTTGGTTCATATGGAGTTTGTTTTAGGTTTTGGTTGTTAATTACTGGTTGTTAATGATAGGCTGTGTATTTGTTGGACAATGATGGAAAAAATTGGTAATTTGTCTTGAATGAGGGATGAATCGGTTAATGCATATCAAATGTTTGAAAAAATGTACTCCTTTGAAAAAAAGTGATTTTAAGGAATTTCAATTGTTCCCCTAAGTTTGTTTGGAGATTACTAGGTTTTTTTTTTAATTCTAAAACATTTTCCTCTTGATAATTAAAAGGATTTATACATAAAGCATTTTATACATAATGCCCTACATGTACAAGATTATCAAATGATTAAGTGCTTATTTATGTAAATGACGAAGATTAGGTATAATAAAAATTACAATGGAAAAAGAATAATTTCATTCATTCTTACTCATACTCTACTTGACTTGGAAATTTTAACTCTTAAGTCTTTTCATAGCTAAAACACACCTTTTAATAATTTGATTTAAAATAATTTGATTTAAAATAATTTGAAAATTTTCTTAAAGTTCTTTTAAGTTTAAATTATTTTTATTTCAAAACAAGTTTTATCTTGATTATGAAAGGACTATTGCCTTATGATTGTTAAATAAATGGTTATGT
>JANKOE010000001.1:46960179-46971652 GCA_026284465.1 Erythroxylum citrifolium | reverse complement strand
CTTCTTTGACTCATCCTTATCTTCAAGATTCATCCATAAGATTCTACATTCATCCATAAGCTTCAAAATTGACCAGCTATCCAAAATTGACCAAGAATCAATTCAGGCCAATACCTAACAGGAAGAATAAGGCATATATTTGGTACAAGAAATCTACACTATCAGGTTGTAATTTCTGCAGAAAATTGAGCGTCTTTTTCAAGAATTTCTAAGAATTTCTGATAACAATATCACATATTAGGAACCGGGCATCAATATCTTTAGGATTCTGAGGTTAATTCTGTCGAAGAGTTGGCTTAAAATTGTGAAATTGCACTAAATCACAAGCATTTGCCAAAACGCAGGAAATGGATTTGTTAAGTTTTAGAAGGCCACTTTCAACTCTAACCTAAACAATAGAAGACAAGCATAACCTTCTAAAACAACATATTTAATTCGTGACAATCATCAATAAAAAGTTCAATGACAAGTTACTGAATATGTAGTGTTAAATGACAACTGTTTAAAGTTTACGAGGGAAACAACATAATACAGGGCCTTTGAAGAAGTTGGTTTGAGATGGTACATTCTGTCGGGAATCTCACATTGGACAATTATAAGAGCATTTAACAATTTATAATAGTGTGCAAACCTCTCCCTCTTGAGCTAGCTTTTGGAGTGAGTTAGGTCTCAAGTAACAACTAGATGTCCAGCCCTAGTTGCACTTGAGGGGGAGTGTTAGAGTATCCAATATTAACTAGATATGAAAATGTTAAAGTATTTATAAGTGATAAGGGTCAACTATCCAAACAGCTAGTTCTAGTTATTTGGACAATGGTTGACCCAAGCCCAATTCTTATTAGTGGATTATACACTCTGCCCTATTAAAAATTCAATATGGTATCAGAGCAGGTTTGGTCCGAATTATTAATTTCTCGGTTGTCCATCTGGATATCCAATTTCAGTGGCCCGGTCCGATACCACTGCGTATATTTCAAGTGACAACTGGATGTCCAGCTTCAGTTGCACTTGAGAGGGAGTATTAGAGTGTCCCATATTGACTAGACATGAAAATGTTAAAGGGTTTATAAATGGTAAGGGCGAACTATCCAAACAACTAGTTCTAGTTATTTGGAAAATAGTTGACCAAAATTCAATTCTTAATAATGGACTCAACACTCTGCTCATATTAAAAATTCAATACATTCAACAAGAAATATAGAACATTAAACATTTTCATTATCCTATAATGGTACTAGTAAAAATGTTCATCAGTTATCACGAAGGCTTTTGTTCTATTTAATTCACTCTTCAAAGAAGGATAGCAATAATTTCCAAAGTTACTGTCAGGAATGTCGGATGGCTAAAAACCGCAATCTCATTTTCTTTCCGAGTCCACAACCTCGAACAAAACCATAAAAGTTACTGAAAAATATAGAATTAGTTGTAAGTAAACTAAGTAGTCGTTTGTGGAAAAGCTATAATGTTCCATTAAGGGGAATCCAAAATTTATCATCTTTTTGACAGAAGATTTGATATAGGAGATCGATGAGGTTGTTAGTTTGTAAGTTTTGAGTGATGACGGTGATTGTGGCGGTGGAAAAGTTGGGATTTGGTTTTCAACTGAAGTGAAGAAGGAGAAGAAGAAAAGTTGAGATTTTGATTTTTTTTAGAAAAAATTAGGACTCACAAAGTTTGACGCAACAAAAAATGTTAAAAAGTGTCAAGCTAGCGTTGATGGTGTCGTTGTATGAAAATTTAACATTTTTAAAATATTAGGTCTTAGTGCTCTCTCTAAAATATTTCAGTTAAATTTATCCATTGGTGTAAAATTTATAATCAAAATTGATCCTTTTACCTAATTAAAATTGTGATTAGTTAAAATTGTCTTATAAATTTAGAGTTGAATTTATGTTTATCTTATAGTTATCGAAAGGGAAGTAGAAATGATATGATGAAAGAAATGTATTAGATGGTAAATGGGGGAAAATATTTTAAAATCTTGTTTTATTGCTAATTAATGACCATTTTAAATATGATTAGGTAAATTTATGATATTTTTAATTGATTTTACGAATTGAGAAATTGTGAGGTGAATTTGAAATTTTGACTTGAGTTTTTTTGACCAGTTTTCTCGTAAGAGATTGAGGATAATTTGGAAATGTTTTATCAAGAAAGAGAATTGCAATACTTTAAATTAGATAAGTATAAATAAGTTTGGTATGGTATTTGTAGATTTATATGTTAAGGACTAACCTTAATGCGGAAGCGATTGATCGAATCTTTATTTGATAATCCACGTTGTACGGTTGACTACTAGAGTTACCGTTAATCCATGCCACAAACTCAAATCCTTAGTTTGTTTTTCGTGAGAAAATATAGAGAGAATTTTTAAGAATATAGGGAGAGATTTTTCTAGATCATTTCTAATGTAATCTTTGTTTCATTCTTTTATACGAGGACGATGACCACCTGGAAGTTATTTTTGTGTAACTTCCAACAGATACATTCCAGTATCATCATTAGGAAGAAGAGAACTGCTATAACCTATATTAACTCTACAATGCATCTCAAGTGCAGTGTCATTTGTAATATGGAACTGTTCATTTTCTCCGACTACAGTGATTCCTGAACTGTTCGGAATGGAGTAGTAAAGGTAGGTGGGCATCGACACAATCTCTATGGCGTTGACGAAAGTATATGCATAGTTCGAATCCTCAAAGAACGGAGAGAACGAGATGTTCAGCTTCTGGTTCTCTTGGACGAATATATTGTATTCGTTACAGAATGTATCAGTCACCCAATCTGCAGCATAAAGAAGGGCACGGAAGTTCCTGAGCAAAGTGTAAATTCCCGCTGTGACGTCCATGAAACCGTTGGTTTCTGAGAAATTCTTATTGGAGCTTTGGTATGTAGTAGGGAAGAAGTATAAACGCACGAACTTGGGACCGGCAGTGAGATTGAAGTTGTAGGTGAATTGAGACTGAGAGACTCGAGCTTGTTTGTAAGGAAAAACATAATTATTTTTCGTTGGCTGCTTATCTGGAGTAGCAACCATTGATTTGTTCACAGAGGAAGACTCCAGAGGATTATATTTGGAGTTCATGTCTCCAATCCACCGTCGATCATCTTCAGTTCCGTCACCTGAGGAGCCACAGCTGAGAAATATGAGGTCAGTTGGGGTGTACACAGATTCTGAGAAGACAAGTGGAAGTTGATGAATTAGGAAAGTAGAAACAAATAACAGGAAGCTGAACTTGAAAACTAAAAGGATATCCATGGAGGTGGCAAGCAATAGCAAGGAGATCATCTGATCAAGGCGTCGGAGTGAATCGAATGAAGACAAGAGGGTACTTGTGGACTTTAATAATTGGAAACTTTGAAGTCTTTGCCTCAGCTCAAGAGTTCAGTTCAGTTCCCACAGAGTCCGGAGATGTTTCTTCCAGTCAAGCGCTTAGGTCTTCGTCAACGCGTTCATCGATGAATATTCATGCATGTTAAACGAGTTAATTAGTTATTTTTTAATCAAAGCTTAATTTAGAGTTAATTGAAAGTATCGTCTTGGAAATTTTCACAAAAATTGAAATAAAATTTAATATGTTTTATTAAAACAAAATCTATTTATTATTATTTAAATAAAATATAATGACAATATTAAAATCCATAATTTATTATGTGATAAGAATAATAACGTATTTATTTCAAAAAAAAATCTGAACAAATATACTATTAAAATTCAATAAAGATTTATCTTTCTCACAGCATAGCTGTGCCCTAACTTCTCCTCTCCATTTCCTCCTTTTTTCAACATTCTCGTTAGCTTTTGGTGACAGAGCAGAGCATGAACAATGCAATGTGAACGGTGAACCTGACAATTACTTTTAACTTTATGTAAAGGAACCTTAGAGCATCAATAATGGAACGAACGACAATCAGTTTGTTAATGTTCTTTTGTCGTTTGCTTGTACGTTGATACAACCGTTCCTATCGTTTTATAGGTCCTGGGTGAAATAATAAAAGGGCTTTAATAAATTAATAATATAATATAAATTAATTATAACACAGTTGGATTAGAAAAAAGAACAAAAGCACATGTATGGAACTAGAAGAAGTATACAGGACAACTAAACTCTAACAGCTTCATAATATGTCACAAATGATATTATATCATTTCCTCCTTTTTTTCAACATTCTCATTAGCTTTTGGTGAAAGAGCAGAGCATGAACAATGCAATGTGAACGGTGAACCTGACAATTACTTTTTTTTTATACAAGGGAAAGAAACACAAAACGACTAGCGCATAGCGCTTAGACCCTTATAAAGGGTTCGATTGTACAGGATTCCATTAAGGTCCCGAGAAAGTACATCCAAAATGTTCGGTGGTAGCTCCTGAATGGTACGCGTGCCCAGTTCAGCGAAAAAGGCCAAATGGGTCAAATGATCTGCACACTGATTCCCTTCGCGATGTATATGCTGAAGTTGCACCTCTCATGCTTGTAGAATCAAGTCTCGGATACTTGTCACCAAAAAAGAATTCCCAGGCAGATCATTTTGGGAATAAGAAAGAATATTAATTACCTCCAACGAGTCCACTTCCACGATCACGCGCCTATACCCCCAATCCCAAGCTAATCTTAGACCCGAATAGACCCCCCAAAGTTCGGCTAATAGAGGGTCGGCTATGCCAATATGCTGTAAAAAGCCGACAAACCAGTGCCCCTGGCAGTTGCTTATGACTCCGCCTGCAGAAGCGATATTGGACCCCGGTCGCACGGCACCATTCGTATTAAGCTTGACCCATCCTTCAATGGGTTTAGTCCACTCGACTAAGGTACCCAAAGGAATCCCTTGGCCCTGAAAGACCCGATTTTTCAGTGCACTGACGCGGTTAATCCAAAGGGTATAGTCCATGACAATGGTGAACCCGACAAGAGGCCAAACAAAACCCGACTCAAAAATGCTTTGATTACGCCATTTCCAAAGAAACCAAAAGTCTACACCAAAAATCGTAGGCCACGCTTCCTGATCCAGATGAACATTATGGCTAAGGTTTGTCCTGAGCTAGAGGCCCTTCTCCTGATTGAAGAAGTCCCCACCAACCACCTCTTGAGGGAATTTGTGCCAAAAGGAATTAACTCGAGAACAGTCACGTAAAGCGTATAAAATTGATTCCTCTTGGCCACAGAAATTACAACCATTGTCCATAGTCAGATGTCGGACCACACGTTGCTTGTTGGTTAACAATTTCCCCTTGGCCACCAACCAGAGAAAAGACTTGATGCGCTGAGAACCTGCCCACTTCCATATGGCTTCCTATGATCCGAGAAAACCGTCGGTAGTAATGTGCTCGATAAGATCGTACGCAGACGCTACGGTGAATCTCCGATGAGTGGTTCGGCCCCAACTCAATTGATCGGCTGTACGGTCGTTGAGGTGGGAATTGGTGGCAGTGATAGTCATACATACAGAGGCAGGGAGATAAGTGTGGAATAAACTTTATGTATAGGAAACTTTAGAGCATCAATAATGGAACGAACGACAATCAATTTGTTAATGTTCTTTTGTCGTTTGCTTGCACGTGGACTAAAACTAAGCCTTTTCTTTACGTCATTTTATTAACCTGGGGGCTTAGACAATTAATTGAACCTTTTTCTTTTAAGATGCTTTAATGAAAATGATTAAGATTCCCATTGCTTTAATCAAAATGATGCTTTTAATTGGTACGAGCAAATATTTGCAGACAGATGGAACAGAGTCCTTAGAAAAATTATTATAGACGCGAGTTCGGCTCTTCGCAATTTCTAAAACTCTCTTGGTGTGGTTTGGTGCGTTAAAGACTCGAACTCGAACAGCAGAGGTTTTTGGAATCTATTATAGAAAGACTTATGCAAGGTAAAGTAATAGTTGCTTTTTTTATTTTTTGTTTATTAATGATGAAATGAACATGGAATAGTAACTGAATAAGTTTGGATTTATGTATTAAAAGCTTTGTATATTTCTATGAAAGAGGTAACTTTCCCCGTTGTGTACCCTCCACTTTCTTTAAGATTGAGTGTTAAAAGTTAAATTCATAAATGCATATCTTGACTTCGTGAATAATATGAAACCGAATTTGTTAAGTAGAGGACATGAGTGATCCTTTAAGGATTTAAGCATTCATGAAAATTTTCCTTTTTTACGTGGATACTTTCTTTAATTATGAATTTATAGAACTTGAATTTCATCTTTTTGAGATTACATATAAGATAAATACAAACTTTAAAAATGATAAAGTCACATAGGATTTGAATTTAAGCCAAATTGTAGCCCTTTTATACATTAATATATTAGTGTGTCCTTTTTAGCCTAATTTAAAAGTCAAGCTCTTTCTTTGTAATTTTTCTTAAATAACCTTAAGCCTAAAAAGAAAAGTAAGTATTTACTCTTTAATTCTTAATTAGTAGAGTTTTTACTTGTCTTTTGATGTTTTACAAATGGGATGCAATGAAATAAGTATAGGGAAAATGGAAATATGTATAAAAGAAGCAATGTAAAAATGGGAGCTTGGTTGTAATTCAAAAATGGTTAAAAAGAAAAAATGTGAAAAAAAAGAAAATAAACAATTGAAAATTGATTGACATGGACTCTTTTGTTTAAAAGAATGAAGGAAAAGAGATGGTTGAAAGAAGGTGTGAAGACTTAATCGAGAGTGGACTAATGTTTTTCTGATTTATTTGTTATTGCTCTACTAATTGTGAATATTTTTATTTCTCTTATATCCTTTTCTTGGTTAGCCAACTTAAACCTTAGGCCCCATTATAATCCTATTTGAATATTTTTATTTCTCTTATATCATTTTCTTGGTTAGCCAACTTAAACCTTAGGCCTCATTATAATCCTCTTCGAAGTACTTTTGATTTTTGCTTGTACATATCTATTTAGGTAGTGGAGATTATATTATTTTCAAACTTATGGTAATTTTACTTTCATAAAAAGATGAAGAGAGCTCCTTTCTCACGTTTCAAAAACTTGTGTGAATGAGTGGTATCTTATGAGGATACGTTAATTAAAGTATTTGAACTTAGTGAAGGAGATAGAATAGTATTTACTTTATCTGTGATTACACGAGAAATATTATATGTTTAAAATATTGCAATTCAGTTGAGACTTAAAAATTTGTATGTTTTATGGTATTAGTTATGAAGTTAATTAAAGACTTTAGGTCAATGTTATAGGTAGCAAAGGAATCTCTTAGGAACTATAACTACTCTGTTAAGGACACCTAAGGGTTTAAAGGTTTGTGACATATGCTCTATGTCACCAAACACATACTAAAGTAGAATTTTCATGTTTAGTTAGGTAACTCTACCTTAGTAGTTATGGTTTATTTGTTATCGATTGCTTGAGGATAAGAAATGATTTAAATAAGTGAGAATTTGTTAGGTCTATATTTAATATAATATTTGGGATTAATTTACTTGATATTTGGTACTTTTGTAGATATGTTTACATGGAATATATAATGTTTTCCTATGTTTAGCTCATTATCATATAGGTGATGATCTTAAGGATAAAATAAAAAAAATTGACTACAACTTTCTTCATAAATTTTCAATTGAAGAGATTTTGAAGTCAATTAGAAGATAAGAAAGTGGACAACTTCTTTGAAAAGGATATTGGGTGTTATTTCTAGTTTAAAGATATAAAAAAATAGAGAAATTAGTAGAAAAAAGCATAACAGGCTTCATACTTACCAAGCAGATAAGCATTTGTCTTTCACAAAGTTTAGAGAGGTTGAGAAGCAAAAAGAAACAAGTGCTGGTTAAGGAGATAAGCATCTGTCTTTCACAAAGTGCCTTGTTTAGCATAATGGTAGCAATTTAGTTTGAACCAAGTAATTAAGCATAGTCAAAAGTTAACAAATCAAATTGAATTAAATTAAATTTAAGTTTAAATTTGATAATTTTGTATTCTCAAAAATTATAAAAACAAATCATATTTGATTTGAACTAATTTGAAATGAATTGGTCAAAATAATTACGATTGGATTCAAACTTGATTTTGAGTTTGAGTTTATGAATTAAACCAAATTAAGTTTGAATTCGAGTCCATCCTCAAACATTAAAAAGAAAAAACCTTAGGGTTTTAGTTTCATACACCCCGACTCACCCCCTTAATAGATGGCTTAAGCCCACTCAGATCGTTTAAGATAATGTCATTTTAAGAAATCAAACTAAAATAACATTATTTTGAAATAGAATTTAGGTTGTTTGAATTATGCTTTGGATTGGCTCTCTAGAACCAAAATCAACCTAATCAATTTAGACATAACCGGTTGATTTCAAATCAGATTTGCCATCACCAGTCTTAGGGGAATAGAAGTCAGCTGTGAGTTTGAGTTCTGAGTACTCCAACCGGATCAAGTTTGAGTAAATGATTTTTTTTATTAGAATAACAAAAGTAACAAGGTAAACCATTTTACAATATATGGGAACCAGCAACTCCTTCCAACCAATCTCAAACTTATTGGAAGATACTTCACGGCAAAGTAACTGAAGAACAGAACCAAGAAAAGGAAAAGTAAATAAATACGAGGCAAACCTTCTGTTCGTTAGTTGGAAGAAGATACATACATGAACGTCAGAAAACCTGACGATGAATCACCCGTGGCAGTCAAAGATACCATTACATTGGTGTTTCAGGAGACATGCCGTGGTGGATGTACCCGGCGGGCACGGTGCGGTTTGTGTAGGATTTTGGGCGAATGCTGATGCCGCTGGCTGTCTCGGTGCTGGCGGTACTGGTCTCTTATGAGCACCACCTGGTGCGCCTCCCTTCAGTACACGACCGTCGTGAGAATTAATCAGAAACTCCAGGTCCAACCCCTCGGTGATCATCAAGCACTCGTCGAGACGGCCATTGCACTGGTAAGTGGCGTTGCTCTTGGCAAGAAAAGATGCTTCGGAACAAGTACCTGTGCTGATGAGTAGTGTAATAAACAGGAAAAATGGAAGAGAAGCCATGTTTTTGATGATATGATACTTATGTTGCAGCTTTGTCCTGTCCTTTACTACTCTTTTTATACACTAGAGGGAACAATAACCTAACGCACTTCAATGGGACCTTATAATTGAATCATCAAGATTAAGCCATGAATTGGTGAGGTATAGACGGCGAAAGTTTTGGTTTTCACGGACTGAATAGGGCTATAGACATGCATTTCGTGCCGACACTTTTCCTTTTACCTTTCACTTTATCCTCTTCAGAAAAATAAAAGTTAATAAATTTCTTTAAGATTTACTTTTCTTCATTCATGTATATATTTTTAATGTAATTTCTTTTTCATGGACCTTTAGTTAAATTTAAATTGTTATATCTATTTCACTTAGTAAGTAAATATATCTTTTTTTTCTTATTTAAACTTCAATTATTTTATTTTTTAAAACTTCTATTTGTTGTTCTCGACTAAAATGATATAACGTCAACCGTAATGGATCATTATTTATCTGATTATACCTGTCAATATTTTTTGTAGTTTAGAGCAATGGGTTCAAATCCTCCATCCTAATTTTCCCTATCTCAACTCTATTTTTATCCGACGTTATTTTATGTTTATTTATATATAAAATAATGTCATATTGAAGTAAAAATAAGGTGAGAACATAGTAATTCGATAGAGGATTTGATGCCTACTCGGATAATTGGAAACTTTGATGTCTTTGCCTTCAGTCAAGAGTTCAGCTCAGTTCGCAAACAGAGTCCGGAGGGGTTTCTTCAAATCGAGTGCATAGGTCTACGTCAACGCGTTCATCGATGAACATTCAATTATTCATGCAAGTTACAAGAGTAGTAGAACATACCTCTAAGGTCCTGTACACAATCAGTGTGTTTTGTTCTTCAAATTTTGTTTAAGTGCTTAATTATTTAATGATTAAAGTAGGCAAAAGGGCTTAGCTATTCCCTTCTATTCAACTGAACAAGCATAAAATTAACTGATATCTTAAAATTAAATTTTAAGTCAATTTTAATTTTATAATGTGGACCTAACCTGCTTCGAATTTACATCGATACACTTTTTTCATCCTTCACTTATAATATAATTTGTAATATATGTGTGACATTTTATAAATAGAATGAGTGTTAAATCTCATATAAAAATGAAATAAAAGATATTTTATAAATTTATTAAAAAATATTAAACTTAAGATATAACAAATAAAGTCATAACAAAACATGTTGAGTTTAGAAGAGAAGCTCAACATAGAAGGAAAAGGAAAATTTTAGATTATAGATTTGACCTTAATAAATATATTGAAAGTCAAAAAAGAGAGATATTTACGATATCTTATACAAAATGAGTATTATGTTTGGAAAAGAACATGAAAAGTGAAATCCTTTATAAATAAAATATTATTAATCAACTTTTTGATTTGTAATTTTCAAATAAAAGCTTGATCTAAAGTTGATTGAAAGTATTGTCTTGGAAATTTTCAAAAAAATTAAAATAAAATTTGATCATATTTTATTTAAACAAAATCTATTTATTTGTATTATTTTATTTAAATAAATATAATAACAATATTAATGTGTTAAGGTCATCCATTGTTTTAAAAATACCAAATTCCATGCTTCACGCTTATCATTTACTACTTGTGTCAACAACCAATTTTTGAAAGAAAGACTTAATCATTATATGTTTATTATTTGTTGATTATTAATGATAATGATATTAATAAATAAAGAAATATTTATTTTATTAATATTTATACTAGTAATAACTACTAAGGATAACTAATTGTATCAGTCATTACACAAAAAGGGTAATTACTAAAAAATGAAAATCAAAGAGCATTCCAGAATGTCTATGCACTTGTCAGAAAATAATGTCTATGCATTTTGTGTCTCCTTATCTCTTATGTCTAAAGCATTATAAAAAGTTTCACCACATGAAACACATGTAAATTAGGAAAAACAAAATGTAAGACCTCCAATGGTTCATGCATCTACTTTAGCTAAAGATGACAATGTTCGGCCGAGTCAGTTTTTCTATTAAAATCTTATAAAAACACATTAATATTTAGATTTTAATGTGTAATTTAAGTCAAATTTAATTATAATTTTGAGAGTACCAATAATTTTAAGAATTAAAATGAAATAAAAAAAATTATTAGGAATTATGGCTAGTGGTTATGAATTAAATAAAATAACATATGCATATATTTTTTGAATTTCCTTCTTTTAAATTCTTGAAGGGCTTCTAAATTACCAGTCTTAGGGGAATCGAAGTCGCCAAGTGTGAGTTTGAGTTTTGAGTACTCCAACCAGATCAAGTTTGGGTAAATGATTTTTTTGATTAGAATAACAAAAGCAACAAGGTACACCATTTTACAATATATGGGAACCAGCAACTCCTTCCAACCAATCTCAAACTTATTGAAATTTTGAAGAAAAGAAGATGAAGGAGATGGGATAAGATGAAGATTGAACAATACCAAAACACACTCATATTTTTAT
>JANKOE010000001.1:46914239-46935734 GCA_026284465.1 Erythroxylum citrifolium | reverse complement strand
CTCCAATATTTGATTGTTTGAGGAAATTTGACAAATGACTCCATTAGTTGTTTAGCTTGCTCAAAGGTTTTCTTTTATGCGCTATGTGTAACAATTCACAAGTCCCTTTTCACATTTAATACAATTTTGATTCCTCCCCACTTGAAATACCTAATTATGTGCTTGTTGATCTTTAATAGGTTGTTGGGTTGATCTGAGCTCAACTTATTTGTTATATCTTCTTCATGTCATAGTAGACCTATTTCAGTTTTTATTTTTATTTTCTGTAGTTTTTTTATATATTTTTAATAGAATTATTGCAATGCTTAATGGGAATTTAATGTATGTATCAACAGTTGCATTAATAAAATTAATGAAAATTATTAGGATGTTAATTCTATAAATGTAGCTTTAGGTTAGCTTCTTTTGGTATTTATATTAATAGGTTTTATAATTACAAATTATTAGAATTTTATTATGATTTTGAACATTTTTAGTAGAAATTGAATACATTAATTGTTGTGCAGCACATTAATTTTACTTAAAAGTTCAAATTTTTTCTTATGATTTATATGAAATTATATTGAATTTGAAATATCCGTAAATTAATAATATTTAAAATGTCAGAATTATTACTTTAAATTTGAAATATGAAAACGTATAATTGTACGTTTGAGTCAGACTTCTATCAAGATTTAGATAGTATTAGAAACTTGTCAATATGTTCAGAAGAGTATTTTTTTTATTCTTCTTCTGCATTATTGAAGTATGAAATCTCATAAACATATGCATAAAAATCTCTCTTTACAGAGAAATAACAAAAAGAAAACAGAAATTATATGCAGAAGCTCAGTTAGGCTGAGGATATCTCAACCAATAACTTGTGCAGAGCCTGAGGCTTTGAGAAGAAAGGCGAGTGATCAGAACCTTTTAAGCGAAACACTTTTTCAGGCGGACTAGCACTAATCATGCTCTCTTGTAGTGTAAGAGGAATAGCTTTATCTTCAAGAGTTTGTATGTAAAACCTCCTCACACTTCCATATTTCATGTCAGAAAGACAAAGCTTCTCCATAACTGGGGCAAACGGGATCGGCCTCATTGAAACAGATGCTAATGCAACATCCTGAGATAAAAATTAACTAATTTAGTAATTATTTTATTATATTAATAATAAAAAATACTCTTCAATCAATCGCGAAACTCTTTTTTTTTTCAAATAATAAATAACCAAAAATAAATAAAATTGAAGGGAGTGATTCAACACCATTGTGTCGTACCTTGGCAGGACTTCGGTTGAACAACAAGTCTTTTAATAATGGCTTGTCCATGTCGATGGCAGTTGGAGGATGGCCATTCCCATTCCCGTATAAAAATATTTGTGCCCGTCGCATTAAATCATCATTCGACCCTTCCTGCAATGATATTGAAATTTTTATTCAAAAAACCGACATTTCAGACTCAGACACATACTTGAGATTGGCATTGCTCAGAAATGGTGAAAATGCATAAAGAAGGTCGGGTCCCATTAAACACCGACAAGTTGCCTTGCAATACTTTAGGTTCCATATTCAATGGAGTACAACTCCCACATTGAATATCATGCTTCTCTTGTACCCGTCATCACAACTCACTGGCCTGACAGAAAGATGCGAACTCTTGGTAGAAACCAGATGAGAAGTTCTTCAAAATATTAGGTTATAGAAATAATCCCTGTATTGAAGTATATACCTGCTGAGAAAACATTGATATAGCACTCTGTCCATCGCCCAACATTGTAGCTGCAATGAATATTGCCTTGGAAATTTTGTGAGGAAACAGTTCCATTGCATAGGATAAGCAAGCACCACCAAAATCATGTCCTACCAAGATCACCTGCATATTCACCAAAATAATATGAAATTTCATAATTCTACCTCCAAATATTCACTCCATAGTTAATAGAAAGTGAAAAATAGGTATTAAAGAGCTAAGAACATATAGAAACCTTTTCTCCTTCAGCAAGATTTCCAAGGAAATCCGTGAGTGGGTTGACATATTCTGAGAGATCGGTAATGCCATTTGTATCAAAAGAATGAATCCCAGAACCTGTTAAGTCTGTGGCAGTAACTCTGAAACCACTCTCTTCCAAAAGTGCTATAGTTTTGTACCAGCACCAAGCGCCAAAACCTCCTCCATGGACAAGGACAAAATGGTTGGTTTCAAGATCATTAAGCTGTACATCCTACAGAAATTGTAACACGAAAATACAATAATCAAGTTCAAGCGAATTATCAGAAACAATACGTAGACCCAACAACACAAACCTGGTTAACAAGTTGGTGAGGTTGTAACAACTGGTCAGTGACCATCCGGGGCCTGGAGCTGCAGCTCCGAGGCAACTGAGTCTTCTTACTGTTCTCTTGACGCTGCGAAGTCGAACGTTTAAAGTATAATGGTCCTGACCCATTTCGCTGCTGATGTTGCCTAAACAAAATCGCAGCAGCCAAGGCTTGCTCTTGAATCAAAGAATCATTCATGTCTTTAAGGGTCTTCTTTTTGACCGTTCTGGGTGCGAAGCAAGTGCAGAGATTGCCCATGGTAGGTGTAGAGAAGATAGACTTGAACACAACGAGTTGTTGTCTAGTTATTGCATGGATATGAGGAAATGTTCAAAGAAGAGCTTAATCAAAACACATAAAAATCATAAATAAATAAAAAGAGGGAGTACAAAAGTTTGGAGAGCCATAACAGTCTCCTACGTATCACCATATAAACGACAGCGTTTTCAACACTTAAAGAGCCAATACAGTTAAGAAAACGACAGCGTTCCAAAAGGAATAAATTTGATTTTTATATTCATTTCCTATATTTTAAGGACCGAATCACATCGCTAAGACAAGAATTTTAATATTTAAGAGATTCAATAAGTTTTATATCATTATAAAATTAATTAAAAATTAAATATAATTTAATAATTTAATAAATAGTAAAAAAGACTTTTATGTATTAAAAATTTTAAATTTTAAATTAAAAATACTATTAAATAAAAATTTGTCTTGAATAAGTTTCATACAATATCATATAATTTCGCTTTGTTGTTATTAGTTTAGACGTACATGAAAAACATGTTCGCATGCTCTTGTCCCAACATGGCGTGAATCCGTCAAATATGAAAATCTTCATTATAATAACCAAATAATAAATTCATTAGACAAAGACGTAGTTCTCACATGATTAGTATATCTTGGCTATGATTGTTGATTTTGATATGGTGTTAAATTATTGTCTGACAATATCTCCTGTTATGAACAAAAGAAATCTACGAGTGATGTAACTGATTGGGAAGTTCCACTAATGAACATAATAATTAGCTTCCATTGATAAGATCACGGAGATGTTGAAATATTAGAAGTAGAGAGACTCTAAATGCACAAGCATAAAGGACAGAGAATACCCAAAATTACTAGAAGAATAATCTAATGAGAACAATAATATACAGTTTGTTGTCTCTGTATCAACAGATGACGAAATCATCTACCTCTACTAGTTAAGGTTTAATGCCCTAAATAATAAATCTGGTAAATCTAACTGTATCAGGTGTGGCATCGCTGGGTCTAATATAGATAGATCTGATTGAGCTATCTCTCAAAATTTGCAGAATCAGAGGAGTTGTTGAATTGTTACCCATCGCAAAGTCGATTCTATTTTAGGTCTTAGCATAGACCTTTAGAGTTCGGTACCAATTTAATTTCGGTTTAATTTGAATTTAACTAAGGAAGATCAAATTGCTTAACTTTTAAACTAGTTTTGAATTTATGAGAATCAATCCGAGTTGATTTGGATCAAATAAAAGTAAAAATTATATCTTTGAGCTTATATATAATCTAAAATAGGATTCTTAAATTAATTTTAATTTAATTTAAAATTAGCAAATTAAGATTGAGTTAACTGAATTTTAAATTAGTTTTGAATTTAAAAAATTGACCTAATTTGGTTTAAATTAATTCGAATAAAATAATATTATTTTATTTAATAATTAAAATTTAATTAAATGTTGATAAATAAGATATTTCAAATGTTTCTTTCTTATTAAACCATAAGATTTGATGGGAATTTTTTAGTCTCAGGATAATGTGGAATGGTAGTTTGGAATGAATTAAAAAATAGGGGTGTTGGGAACATTTTGATCAACTTATCATAACGTACCACGTTTTCTCCTCACCTGTTGTCCTCATCACACCTTTCTCAAAACCCTAATTTTCATATATTTTGAACTGCTATAATATTTCATAATTCAATTTTACTTTCTTTTAGGAATATATATTTATATGCATACATATTTAAATTTTGATAAATATATATCTAAATTTTATGGAACTCCTAAATACTCGATGATTTTGAATTTACTTGAATTGATATTTTTATCATGATACAAAAATATTCATTTTGTTATAATTCATGTTTTAAAAATCGAATAGTAGTTAGACCAATAAGATAAGGAATTAATATTTAAAAATTTTAACTAAAATTAGATCGTTATAAAATCGACTAAAAATTAAATAAAAATTAAAGAATTTGAAATATTTTGTTTCATTTTATTTTTAATGAGAACTCACTTTTGACATTTATTAAAAAAAAGCAAAATATAAGATTTTTTTTACTTTACCCCCGATCTATAAAACACTCAGAACAGCCTGTATAATGTCTATAACTATTTAATAAGTCAAATGATGATTCAACTTTTTAATTAAGATTGACAACAGAGTGAACCTGAACTCACGATGCCAAATTCATGCTAGTCCGTGTGTTCTAAGTTAAACCATTTGGTAAGGCAAATAACAATCTCGATGAATAAACTGAGCCCAAACTCACCAGACTATGCAGTACTCGTTTAGCTGCTTATGTTATACTTAAGCTAGATTTGGCATGCTCAAGGCCTTGGAGATTCGAGCACATGGAAGAGACTAACATTTCTGCTCAGTAGAGTTTGATCATTTAATTGCATGAAACGGACAATTGGTGCTGCTAAGAATGTTTCTTGTTAACTCTTTGTGAATTTGGATCAGTACATGGCTTTGAATGCTTTAGATAGGAAACGTATCCTCCATATGTCTCTACAGTAACAGCATCGAGGCTTTGCCTAAGCCAGTTTTTGGCCCAATCTTCCCTCAAAGCCTCTTCTTAGTAAGCCTAAGTGGTCCGAACAGACTTTTCCGAATTTTTTCCCGTGTCTATTTTGTTCTCAACAATACTTACCTTTTGGAAGCCAAGGGACAAACCCCGCAGAGTTCTGATTTTTTTTTAATTCTAACTAAGTCCGAATAATTGGAAAGTTAAATTGAATCAATATGTTCAATCTAAATTTGAATTCAATTCAAAATCTATACAATTCAATTTTTTATCGGTTAACTCGTTTCAATTTATTATTCTTAAATAAAAAGGAAACGTAAAAAGAAATTGCAAAATGTACATTACTTAGTATTTTGATAAAGATCTTGTTTGATAATCAACTGGTTACATTAGTTGCTAGCTAATTCTATTAGCTGATTTGACCAGTAAATTGTATTAGTTGTTTGTCATTTGACGTTTGGTATAATTAGCTGTTTAGTATTAGCTATTTATGTGTAAAGTAACTTGTGAGGACATGACTTTAAAAAATATATAAGGGTATGAATATTATATATCTTAGTTTTTCGTTCAATATTTTTATAGTAATTTAGATTTTAGATATTTAATTCTAAAAAAATTAAATTTATAGCTCTAATAAAAAACATAAAACATATAATAAAAATAAAAAATAAAAATAACAACAACAACATCTAATAATAATAATAATAACAACAAAATCCAAACCCAGAAAGCAAAATCCATGGTTAAGCACAAAAACGATTACAAGAACATCTATCAAAAGTTTTTTAATCTATCACCAATAAAGTATGAAATTGGGAAACTTGGTTACAGAGGTGTTTAGCAGCACCAAGACCACCCCAATTTGTGATACTCACGGGGTAATTAGTCACGAAAAATGCTCCAAATCTGGAGTTTTTTACAAATTAATTTATTGGGTTGAATCAGTGAATCTAAACAATCAACAACTAAACAAATTAAATAGCTCTTTGATAAAGTCAAACAGCTAAAATAGCTGATTAGCCAACAACCAAACAGGGCCGAAATGTACATCACTTACTATTTTGATGAACAGTTAAATCGATCGGAGTTTAAATTAAAATAATATTCTTTTAACATTTTATTTGAATTAATTCTAATTACTTGGATTAAATCAAATCAACCATATTAGTTAAAAATTTATTTGACATAATTCTAATTATTTAGATTAAATCAAATTGACCATAAACTTTATCTCGATCTAAAATATAATTAAGGTCGATTTATTATTCCTATGCAAAAGTGAAACTTAACAACACTTGCATATGCATCGCATAGCAAAAGTGAATCAATACAAATGTAAGCATCTCATTGCTTCGATGTATCTGTCATCTGATTGTAACAGTTGTTGTCCATATTCAGCGTGACTGGATGTCATAGCATCTCATTGCTTCGAAGTAACCAAAATTTGATGGTGAAACTTCATGAGAGCATTATCAAATCAAACATACTTTATTTACTTAGGAGACCAAACATGAGTTAAATAGGTCGAAGAGGTACAGGTAAATGTCGCATATGTAGGTGTAGCCAGCATAATTGACTTGTCAAACAGCTTATGAAGCACATTTTGGTTACCGACATGAAGATCGACGTGACAATTTCTTCCTTGTGGTTAATGAACTTGTCTCCTCCACGAAACTGCTGGACTATGAACTTTCCTTGATTGTACTGACCAACTTTGTAGTAATTCAACCCTCCCTCGTGTATTAACTTATCAATTACGAGAAACAGGCAAAGAATAAATTAAATTGTATTCACATTTCAATTACGAAAGAAGATAATTAAAAATTAGGTCAAGTGTGAACATGCTCGTATATAATTAGAGGTATTAATGATATCAAATATTTGAAAATCCTTTTCAAATATTCTCTACACCCATTTTACTATTATTTCCTGTAAATTTATGATTCTTAGAATAATTACAATCATGCATAAAATGTAAGATCTTTATGACAAATTATACGTGAGTTTATCGGAAACAACCTCTCTATTAGGTAGTGGTAAGATTACATACTATCGAACCTCTCCAAATCTCACGTCTCAGTGGAACTTCAACTGGGTGTTGATAATGACGACGAAAATCGTGTATAAAATACTTTCTTTCCAGTTTAGAATTTGGCTTCTTATATAATTAAATTATACATTTCTTGTGTTTAAAAAATAACAAAAACAAGAAACATTTTATCTCAGTTACATTTCCTTCATAATTAAACTCTATCTTATATTATATCTCAACATGAAAACTTAATTTTGTATATTCATTTTTTTCTGTTAATTAAGCATTATTGCCTTTTAGAAAAGAAAACTTAGTACTGTTATTAAGAGTTAGTGAGACTTAAAAAGAAAAGGAGTAAGTTTACTTTTGTGAAATGTAAGTCCACAAATGAACCTACAAATACGCCTCAAATTTGCCTGTCTTCGTCTAATTTATGCAACAACAAAACAATAGAGAGGGACGAGCACTTTCTGTTCTGTCACTTTCAGAGACGAGCCCAGTGAGACTAATAAGTGAAACATTGCACATTTTCATAAGCATTTGCCAATTTCACTGTTGCTGACTTCACACTTTGGACAAATTATCAAAGACTTTTGGCATCCTATCACACTCTCCTTTTTCTCATCATTTTCTTAACAGCACAGAGATTTGGTAGAGACCCGTCACAGTTCTAGGACCCATTGCCCATCCCTTCTGAACCTACTCCAAGAAGATATACTGTACACCTAGCTAGAATCCATATTGCTGTAGTGGCGACAGTATATTAATCATGACTTGAGCTAATATTAATTGTATGGTAACCAATGTTCTCTACATCTCAAAGTCTCGTGGATTCTTTTATATATTGATAAATCTAGTAGTTATTATGCAAATGATATGAATTGTTCCTAACATTTCTTAAAAAATGTTGAATTAATATTTACCGTTATTTATAGTATCGTATTATATGTTAATTAGCAACCTAAATCTTAATTTAATTAACTTTTTGACAGTTTTTAGTATAATCGCAGCAAGATGTAAAAAAGTAACAATGACAAATTTAAGAACTTATTTAGACTTTTTTTTGTGAAATGTTGAAGTATAAATTAGTTCTTTAGCCTTTTGGAGTGTGTGTCGAATAAACCATAATATTCTATAAAATAGGCAAATCACATAAAACAGTCCCTGTGATATACTTGATTATTCATCTTAGTCCCTGTGTTTTTAATTCGTTCACCTTAGCTCCTGTATTTTTTATTCTCATTCAAAATACCCCAATTAGCTATTTTCGGACAAATTTACCCTTAAATTATTGAAATACATTTTTTAATCTCTTGAATTCAATGGCAAATTTGTCCGAAAATAGCTAATTGGGGTATCTTGAATGAGAATAAAAAAGACAGGGGCTAAGGTGAACGAATTAAAAACACAAGGACTAATATAAATAATCAAGTATATCACATGGACTTTTTTTATAGGATTTGCCTATAAAATACGTGATTAAGATAAACTAATTAACTAACAATCACTCAAAATCAAGGGATGGATTTAATATAGATGTGATCAACTTGTCATGTGCAACGTATATGTGCTATGCTTCTAATGAACTGGCAATTGGATTGCATGGTTGGTTTTGACTTTTAGCGATTGTCAGTCTAAATAATGCAATATATTTCATCACCGATCATTTCCTAAGCATCAAATCTGCTTCTTAGGACACATGCCACTAGTTAAATCATAGTTTAGGGAATAATTTAATGGCTTTACGTCTGCAAAATCGTCAGCTAACTGGGGATCCACCATTTTTTCAAAACTTCGAGGTGTCAGACTTCGGCATCAAGCCACAACAATCATGTTCCTCACTCGATTTAGAAAGGTAAAGAAAAGAAAAAGAAGCATATGAAAGGCTAGGGCCTATATTGCCCCTAGCTTCATGTGGCTATTGAAGAATGAGAGTTTGAAACTCTTTAACAATTCAAGCTTAGATCTATAAGTCTTCTCCTCTTCTCATGTGAACAAAAAGGATAAGATGGAATCTTGACTTAGCCCTTGCATTGGAGATAAAAATATAAATATAAGATGTTATTACTAACATGCAACTACTCCTAGTTTAATGGTCACACAATCATGAAGTCCTATAGCAAACTCAGTGTCTGAATAGGAATTTACACTTGGCTGTGAATTGTGGTTTGTTTATTTATTTACATTTTATAACTTCCAGGGAAAAACAACTTTTTTATGAAAGGCTCATTAATTAATTAAAGAGAAAATACATTTAAATCCAAAATAGTATTTAAAAAAGATTAAATTTATTAGAAATCTAATTTAAAATGTTAATTCCATTAATTTGCTGATGCAAATTTCCATTCTCATCAGCCTACAAAATTAATTAATAATGGTTACTTATAAATCTTTATCTCTAATTGACTTCCTTAATTTACATACTTAACTATATTTTATAACTTTAAGGAATTATTTATTTTTTTATTAAAGGACCATCAACTAATTAATAGGGTGATTTGGTAGGGGACATCGTTAGGCAATCATGGTGGGAAGGTGGGAGCAATGACAATTCTTTGGAAGATAGTTTAGGATAATGGAGATGACAAGTAGCTTAGTTGGTCCCTGCCCAACGAAGTTAAAGCATCCTTCATGTGATATGCATGTGGTTTTGCACTACTTTTTTTCCAATCTTTTCAAATTATCCATCACAAATCTCCATCACTCCTTTTCAGCGTATTTCCTCATGTGTTGGACAATTCATCATAATGTGATTGCCTCAATGACATAACTATTTTTCTATATACAAACATTAAAAATAGACCGCTCTCATGCAAATCAAAAGCTCTTATCCCATTCAAAATATGGCCTACATTCACAAACCACAAGTTCAATTAGCCATAATTATGTAGAGATTAAGTATTGGTACAATCTTTTAAATGTTCCCAATTCAAAATTAGGGTATGTGAAAAAATTTTAGATCTCACGCATTTAAAAAAAATATTTCGTTAAATTGTGCTATATATTCAAATATTTACATAATCTTTTGGTGTTAGTTTGATCAAAATTGTGAGGATTATGGAAGATAGTCGTCTATTGTAACATAATTGTTATGAATTACATGTATTCCTAGTTTTCTATATACATATCTTCTTCACCTATCGACTTTTATTTATTTTATTAGGACGTTTATTGATGTAATCGATGTTTTCAAAATCAGACCGGAAGTTAAATAGATAAGACAAAATATTCAAAGTTTAAAAAGTTCAACATGTATTAAGCCGTTATAAAATCGGTTAAAGTTTAATTAAAATCGAATAATATTAAAAAAATTGAAAAATATTATCCTCACTTATCGAAAATTTTAAACTTTAATTAAAAAATAGACTGTTAAATGAAAATTAATTGGTTTGTTTTAGTTTATGAAAATTGATTAATTTATAAAAATTAGTCGATTAATTAATAAAATAATTAGTTTTTAACACATAAAATTATTAAACCAAATTAAATCGAAAAATAAAAAACCGAACTGTTCAAAGTTTTTACTATAAAATCAAAGTTTTAAACCAAACCAAATCAATGATACACCTTCTTAAACATAATAAAAGTCACACAAAAAAAGATTATAACTCAAAAGATTGATATAGATGAGTCCATAGGTCCATTGTTCTATATAATCGATTTGTTTTGAAGGTTTATAATCAATTTTTTATGTTCTTTCAGACACTCATCAGCTAATTATTATTTGGTACAATTGCACTAATTATCAATTCCACATGCAAAAAAACAACATGAAAGGTGATTACATTACTACTACTTGTACCGCGAATTGATCTGTCTCATCATTGTCCCAGGACTAATAATTTCTCCATTTTATATTACATACTTTAGTAATAGATGAGACAAACTTTAACCTTTATATTATTTTCTACAATAAAATTATTTTTATTTGTAAATTAAAGTGTGGAATGAAGTAGCTTATTGATACACAGAACAGCTGTATAAAAAAATGATTCATGGTCATTAATTCAAATATGCATTATTACTTAATTACTTTGCTATAAATTTGTGAAAGTTGATATTTTTCTGGATTTTTATTCATAAACTTTAAACTTCAAATAATTTAAAGTTTAGTTAAAAAAGAGTATGTTAAATAAAAAATTATTGATTTATTTTTGTTTATAAGAATTTATTAATTTATTAAAATTGACCGATTAATTAATAAATTGATTGATTTTTAACAATAAAAATTATAAAAAAATAGAATAAAAAAATTAGACTGTTCAAAATTTTTAATTGATTGATTTTTAATAATAAAAATTATTAAGATAAATGTTCAAAAATTTTATAGTTTTTTAATTATTGAAAAAAATTAATAAACGAGCTGAAAAATTAAGAGCTTAAATCATTTTCCAGAACCCAATCATTGCAGGGCCGTACGTAATTTTCACACTCGACTTTCTTATTATTAGTTAAATGTACTTTAGGTAATATTCCACTGTGTAAGTGACTATGAAAGCGTGCTCTGAGAAGGAATGACTTTTGCAGGCAAAGCACGTGATATGGTCTCCTTTGCTCTAACATGCATTTGCCAGGTTTAATTAGTTTAGTTACATTTCTTTTTCAGCAATGAATCCGAAGCTCTTCGGATGGTTTTTTAGATACATTCATGTATGCTTTTAATGCTATGAATTGAGGGATTGTATGTTCGGTTATTGATTTTTTGTATATTCTAAAACACTTCTTCTTCTTCCTCTTCCCCTTAGGCAAATGACAGGTATATCAGTACGCATCTACAGGACCACAGCTAGTTTCCTCGGAAAATACGAAAATTAAGGATAACATTGATGCATCAACAAAGACCAAACATTGGACCAAAGAACACATACATGATTGAGTCTTTTTCCTTCAATGTTTAGTTGATTTATAAACTAAGTTTTATAAATTTTGGAGTCACTGAAAATATAATTTACAAAAGCACAGATAAGGGTTGGATGGAGAGAGTCAGGAGGACCACTAGTGCTTGTTGAAGCATTTATTACAGAATCCACACAATGCAAATGCATGCGCATGAACCAAATTATTATTGGAAGAAACCTAAGAACCTCGGAATGCCCACCTCTCGTCATGAATAGTGTAACGAGCAGAACATACATGTGACCTTCAACTAGTGTGATCATTATATATAATATAGTTATTATATCCTCGAATGATTTGTTATATACTGTATACGTATTTTATAAATTATTATGTATATTCAATCATTTAATAATATGTTTTCGAAAGATAATGTCTATACTTTTTTTTCCGAGGAAATCACATAGGCGGATCAAGCGGGCACATCTCTCCGAAAGCTTAACTGACGCACCACTCCACAAGCAGGCCAAGTGAGCGCACCTCATTATCGAGGGTATACACAAGAGGAGCTAGCATAGAATCGAACTTGAGACCTAACTGGAGCCAAGCTCCACTCTCAACTATCGAGCCACACCCCTTGAGAGCAACAATGTCTATACATTAAACGATATGATACAAAAACGAGGGCAAGTTACTTGATTATGACTTTTTTTGAATATGATTTAAATTATTTTAGGAAAATTATTAAAAATTTCAATTTTAATTCTCAAAAAAAAATTCAATTTTATTTAATTTTATAATACAAGCCTTAGTTTTAAAAGGTGGTGCTAAAATGTTAATATTTATAAATTAACAATATGTTAACATTTATGGAAACCTCAAATTATGTAAGCTTAAAATATTTTAAATTTACTTGATAATAATTTTTATATTAGACAACTATTTTATGTGACAATCACGTGGTAAGTAGATAAATTTGATAAGGTTAACATGTCATCTTATTTAATAAAGAATTTAACATCAAAACATTTTTTTTGGTTATAATTTAAGATTTTAAACATTTTAATGTCACTTTTTAAAATTTGGAATAATATTGTGCAATCGTAAACCTTTTAATTCGATTTACTTTAATAAATCTTGATATTAAAAATCGATCAATTTATTAGTTAGTTAATCGATTTTCGTAAATTAATCAATTTTTATAAACTAAAATAACTAATTACGTTTTATTTAACAGTCTTCTTTTTAGTTAAATTTTAAATTAAAAACAATCTTTTTCAGTTATATTTTAAATTTTATTTAATTTTTAATCTGTTTTATAATTATCTAAAACCAGTTGATAATTTTAAATCTTAAAACTCTTATTTTATTAGTTCAACTTCCGGTTCAATTTTCAAAACATTGGAAACATTAACATACGAAAAATCTTTATATCACAGGCATGTTTAATCATATTTCGTATTTATTATTTTATTTACTTTTTAAAGATTTTTATCTTATCATTTTTGTTTATCATATTTGATATTATTCAAATTAAAAATGTTAATCATACTTAAATATAAATTACATGCATGTTTTATTTAACATTTTCCTTAATATTTAAAGTTAATGTTTCCACAATTCCATTTCTGTATTTTTCTGTTTTTATTGTTTCTGATTTTTTAAAATAAAAGAAAAACAAATAAATATTTAAAACTCAGACACAAATAAATAAGAGATTTTTTTTAAGATCTTGAAATATTAGTAATCATTATAGCGTCTCCCACACGTTAAAACATAAACAGGACCACTTTTAAGCCATAGCCACCAAATTTCCCGTCACGACCAGATCTCTCACCTCTCAAGTTTGAGGCATCAAAATTTCCCGTCACGACCAGATCTCTCACCTCCCAAGTTTGAGGCATCAATGAGTTGTTTTCTAATAACTGAATTGGTCTTCATCAACGCATCTATCGAGAGATCAATAAATATGCCGATTAGCTTGTCAATTATGCACGTCACTTTAATGTTGGAATCACTTATTTTGCCACACCTTCTATTGGGTACCATATGATCCTTTTAGAAAATTTCTCGGAAACCTTTCTTTCCCGATTTACTGTGTAATTTTGATTCTTTTCCTTTAAAAAAAAGTTCTAAATAATTGAAAATTTCAAAAATAATTAAGGGCTTGTTTCTATTTTTATTTTTATTTTAAATTTGTGTTTTCAAATTTAATAAAAAAATATGTTTGATAGAGTTTTTAGTTTTTACTTATTTTTGAAATTTTTTATAATTAAAATATAATTTTTATAATTTATTTTAAAAAATAAAATAATTTTATTAATAATTTGTTAATAAATATTATGTAAGAGATTAAATCAGTTAAAATAATTTATATTTAAGTTTTATTTATTATATAATTATTATTAATAATAAAAATATAACTAATTGACATTAACAAATAAACAAGTTTTGTTTGATTTTAAAAATAAAAGTAGAATCAAATGACCCTAAATTAATATACTGAGTTAGTGCATCTTTTTGAAGACTTTAAGTAGAAGATGTATTTTTTAATTTAAAAAATTACAGTCTTTATTGACTAAATACTTATTGAATTATTAGATACAAATAATAATTTATAAAGTACACGTTACAAATAAAATATTTAATAAAATAACTATCGAACACTCAAATTATTGAGAATAAAAAAATTGAATAATTAGTAAAATTTTCAAAGCAGCCCTGTCAACCACTCATAAAAGCAAGTACAAGATCTTTACTATAAAAAATAACCAAACTAATGGGACGAAAGGAGACTTGTGTGAGAATTTAAGGTTTTTTGGAGTATAGAGCCTTTATCTTGGAAGTCATCATCAATCCACTTTCTTATAATTCTCCCACTCCTCTGACAAGCTCCACATGATCATGTAGAGTTGGCTCACAGACCCACCAACGTTATCTTGTCCACTTGAAAAATACCGTAACAATGGCCTCTCTTTTCCATTTTTTGTTTATCTACATTGTCATTGTTCTTCAACTTTGAATTTATAACTCACAATACTCCAATGTGATCAAAGAAAAGGTTGGCAACAGCTTTGTCAAAGCAGATTTTCCTTTTTTCTTTTTGTTTTGACACGTTCTACGCTTATCTCTCCGTATAAAGTTCAAGCACTCAGCAGCTGCCATTTTCATAGAGGAGCCAAAAGACAAACCTTATTCATTGGTTCATTGAGGAAACCCAGAAAACATCTCTTCTTGGGTCTGCAAACCTTCTCTGCTATACCTCATTCATATTCCAATCGAGATGGGACGCTAGTGGGCAACTGTATTTTGGGTCCCTTCTTCTTTTCTTCTTTTGCTTACCCTTTGGGTTTGGCAGAAGATTTTGTCTGCTTTGTTCTGTGAAACCCTTAAAGACAAATTATCTTCACTTGATGATAGGTCTTTGTTTCTTCTTCCTTCTTTTCTTGTTCCTCCATCATTCTCCTCTGTTGCTTCAGTGGATTCTCTGAAACCTTGACCATATACACTACACCTGCGGCGGAACCATTTGCAGCAAGAGTTTTACAGGGGTATAATGTACGTAATTCTTACTTGATAGAGAAGCAGTAAGTTTAGCAGGAACCACTATGGCTTGGATTTTAAGTGAAAGAGTTTCTGTCAAATGAATGTTTCCATCTTTTCAATTCCATTTAGTCATCTTCTCGATTGGTATCTCTTACTCAAATTACAATAAGAAATATGCTAAGATCATCGAGTAAGAGAGAGAGATTAATGGGAGTTCATTAGAAATGTAACAGCTTTTACATTTTTCTGTTGTTTTTCACAGTTGAAGACAGGAGAAGATGTCTGCCAAGTTCATATATACCTTGTCAGATGACAAACCAGATCTGCAGAAGCAAATTGGATGCATGAATGGAATTTTTCAGCTCTTCGATCGCCGGCATTTCCTCAACGGTGGCCGCCGTATCGGTGGTCCAAACCGCAAGAGCCTCCCACCAGGTACTTCCCTGACATATCAACTCCCTAAAATCCTTGAAGCAAATAAAATGCAAGTGTTTGCCTCCATATCCATGTTAGAACTTTCCGAGACCTCTCAATTATACTTGTTCTGGTGTTCTTTTCTCATCCTTTCTTGTCCAATACTTTTGCAACATTACTTGCAGGTTCCACTTCACCTTTTTGTTATTTTTATGAGCTTTAATTCCATTGAACTTCTCAAATGTGCACATTTCATTTTTGACTTCTCAACCATCAATTGTTAATGTTTTGCTTCTTTCTAGGTCATAATAGCAGCCATGAAATGGAGATCAAAAGGGAATTCCAGAAAAACACGGTAAAGTACGCAATCGTTAGCTATTCCTTGATTGGAGATGTAGACAATCTGTTTTAAGCAAATGTAACTTACAATTACAGGAGAAAAATCAGATGGTCGTGAAAGAGAAACGAAGAACTTCCGCAGAGTCAACAAGAAGCTCTTTCTCATCGTCCTCTTGTTCATCTAGTCTCTCAAGTCTAGAATGCAGCAAACAATCTCAGCTAGAACCACCTACAGTCAGACACAGCATAGCTCAAGAAACTCATGATTGGAGCTCACCCACTTGCAAGTCAAATGCTCCCTTGCAGACAAGTCAGCAATCTCTTGATCTCAGGGATGTTGTGAAGGACTCCTTTTACAGAGAAGCCCGTGGCCTATCAGTTAAAACTGCAAGCAGAGGAAGTACTGGGGGCCAAACCCTGAAGTACATTGATTCCCCGAGACCTTCCCAGCCCTTCAAGCCAGTGGACTCCAAAGTTTCAGGTCTGAAAGAGTCATTTCAAGTTCATCATAAACATCAAGTGTCGTCGTACAAACCAAATGCTGCGAAACATGGTTCTTCAACTTCTTCATTGAGAGATGCTCGAAGATTCTCTTGTGATGGAAGAGAATCAAGAGACACATTCAAATCCACCATAAAGCTCAAGGAACTCCCAAGGCTATCATTGGACAGTCGTGCAGGCTCCATGAGGGGGTTGAAAACTGAAATGAAATCAAATCACACTTTACAGAATTCAACAAGGGAGAATCAGAACTCTCAGCAGCAAGAAGTAGGAAGCTATGGAAAACCATGTAGTGTTGTCGCCAAGTTGATGGGGTTGGAAAATCTCCCCGAACTTGCGTCGACAAAAGGAAATGAAATTATCCCAGATACAGAAAATGATCCTTTCTCAGTATCATCAAGAATGCTTGATCACAACAAGCAATATCTAATTACTGGATCACCAAGAAATTCTCAGCAGGAATCTCTTTCAATCAGGCATAAAAATGCTGAATCAGACAAGATATCTGCTTCAAGTTTGAAGTTTCCAATAGAACCAGCTCCCTGGAAGCAGATAGATGAAAGTAGACGTTTTCCAACACCAACTTTGAAGACTGGAGTGTCTCTACCAAAAACTCCAAAATCTCCTCTCTCTGTTTATGGCGAAATAGAGAAAAGGTTGGCGCATCTAGAGTTCAAGAAGTCTGGAAAAGATCTCCGAGCTCTTAAGCAGATACTTGAAGCAATGCAGAACACTAAAGACATGTTGGAGAGTAGAAATGAAGCTTCAAGTCCTCTAAGTCATTCAAGCAGCAACAGCAGTGTCAATCAGTACTCAAAGACAACAATTCAGCAGAACTTACCACATAGGTGTTCAAATTCTGCTTCAACCAAGGGTACGAATTCACCGAAAGGATCTAAATCACCAATTGTGATTATGAAACCAACAAAATTTATAGAGAAGGCCAGTCATCCCATAGCACCGATGAATGCAACAAATAATCTATCAGGTCCTACCAAAGGTGTTGTCAAAAATCCAAGCACCAATTGCCTTGGTGAGCGATCCTGCCAAGCTTTTAAGACGAGCAACAAAAAGAATGGGGCCCGATTGATAAGATTAGCACAAAATTCAAACGATCCTCAGCCTAACACCAGAATCAGCATCAAACAGGGCAAGGGCTCAGCATCCATGAACTTAAGACCACAACAGAAGAAGCTTGGGTTGGAGGAGCAACTTTGTCCCAAGATGTCAGCATCAGACTTGAACAAGACTAGACGGCAGACCACCAGACAGCTAATAGAATCCCCAGATAGAAAATCTAACCGAAAGACAATTGATGAAGGATACAGTGCAATTTGTAGAAATGGGAGAGACCTGAGTTTCCAAGGTGATTCAGTTTCAATGCAATCAGAAAGCACAGTTAGTTTGGCCTCACTGGTTGATGATGAAGTATCAAGTATTGATAGATCTGATAAGACGAGTTATGCCCTTAACGAGAAAGCTCACAGGACACAAAAGGTATGTGTTCTTCATCTCAAGTATCTGTATTTTGTTTTTATCAGCTTTCACTGATCCAGTTTCTTCCATCCAGAATCGCGTAGCAAGATCACATACAAAACCAGTAATTACTTCCTCAGAACAGCCAAGTCCAGTTTCCATTCTTGATGCAGCACTTTGCCTTGATGAATTACCATCTCCAATAAAGAAGATATCAATTGCATTCAAAGGTCAGAATATTCAATAGACAATAATTGCATTAGCCTACCTGTGAATTTAGATTATCACCCATTTGAAGAAAATTAGCTGATAATTCAGTATAAGATAGACCAATACATGTCAGGGAGAGAAGATTACACCCATATATGATACATCATTCTCTCATACTTGTTCAATGTTCTTTCAGCAGAAGATGAGGCTGTGAATTCTGCTGAGCTGCAATGGAATCCTGTGGACGTGAATCACTCATCCAATAGTGCAAAGTTTACGCTCAACCCATTGCTTGATCCCATGGAAACAGAGGACACAAACTCCATTTCTCATCATCTTAAGCAGACGTTATTTTTGTTAGAGGAAAATATTCCTGATGAAGTTACTGCTTTCTATGCCAGTTCCAACCCAGACCACAGATACATCTCAGAAATAGTTTTAGCATCAGGTCTTCTTAGAGATTTTGAATCTCAATTTACAAACGGCCTCAACCCAACTGGTTATCCAATCAATCACAACTTGTTCCTTGCCCTGGAAGAAGCCAGTGGAAGACCTAGGCATTTAAATGGAAGCAGTGATAAACAGAGTGATTCAGAACCTCAAGTGAAAATCCAAAGAAAACTGGTGTTTGACTTTGTCAATGAAATTCTTCCTCAAAAATTACAGGTGAAGCGTTCTCCCAAGTGGTGCCTCTCATCAAACATACCGGCTGGACAAGGACAGAGAGGATATCAGCTTTTGGGAGAATTATGCTCAGAGATAGATGGACTGCAAAGTGCCAATGCCAACTGCAGCTTAGATGATGAAGAAGACAGTTTGGCAAATATTATATGGGCAGATTTGAAACATCAATCAATCCATTGGACTGCTTTCCCGGATGAAATTCCGGGATTAGTTTTGGATGTTGAGCGCTTGATTTTTAAAGACTTGATAAATGAAGTTGTAGCAGTGGATGTAAGAGGAAGGTCAACTGGCCATTGCAGGCAACTCTTTTCAAAATAGGATTTTGGCACCAGTTCAAAATTGTTACTCAATCACAAACTTCCAGAGTTAGAAGTCTACTCTAGTTTTAGTAATTTAGTTGTTCCTTTTACCCGATCAAAAGAAGAAGTCTAAATAAATTACACATTAGCTTAATGCTAGACTGTAAATCTCTCAAAGAAGTTTGCATAAATGCAGATTACAGTCATAAAGCTATGGTCAATTCTTGCAGTAAGTACACCATTCTGTTCTTATGCAGAAACTAGGAGCTATAGCTTTATCTCTCAGGGAAAAGTATGCAGATAAACAAGTGAGTCCTGGATCTGCTGTCTTCACAATTATTTTCCAATATAATTTACAGTTAAAATTGTACAAATTTGTTAAGAACCTGAAATAGTAAAACTTGCAACATCCATTAATCTAAACAACCTAAGGAGCTATCGATGCTAATCAAGCTGCAAAGTAAATAGGATACAGGTAACTCCACTATCAAACTTCCACATTCTGTGGGGTACTGAACATTAAAAGATTTCTTAGCTCTTTACCCTTTTGAATTCAATGATACCTTACCAATTTTCATGGCCAGTTGATTGACCGTCGGCTACTTGAAAATTAGAAGAGAAATCATTTTTTTCATTAATTGTAGCTAAAATCATTGGTGTTGAATCAGCATGATTCTTGTAAGAAAACTCGATTATATAGCAAAAGAGTGCATAAAAGTTGTACGACTTGGCTTTTTCTCAACATGAAGAATTGCATGATTGTGCATCAAAACTTCTATTTTCTCCTTTATGTTCTACTGATAAAGTATCTTATCGCACTATTAAAAAGTAAGAACAATAATAATAATTGTCATTCCCAACCACAGTTCCATAACGAAGGAATTGATATAAAAAGTACCAGGAAACTCAGCTTTTCACATTAAAACTCTCTCAAGAAACCCATTTGATACAACTATCTTGAAACGAACAAATCAACTTTCTGTTGGCAAAGAAACAGGGCAAAGATTCTATATATACTCTGAAACTTGATGTGGCCCCAAAGCACTATAGTTTCATTCCATTCAGTATAAAATCATGAAAGTCAAGAAACCCCACAAGCAAAAATCATTCACTGACAGGGTATTATGACAAGATGAACGTGCATACCTCCAAAACCTCTTTAATCAGGGCCAACAAATCATATGCTAACAAATGCAAGTTCCTATCTTTTAACTACACTGTGACCAACTTCTGCTGCTAGATCCTAAACAGGTACATAAATTCTAACCAAGCCCCATTTACAAATGAGCAAGCTCCTCTAGGTTTTGCATAGATTGTTTGAGGACTTTCACAGACCTCCTTTTCTTGTCATCTATTGCATTTTCATCTCTAGACCACAGTCCAATTTTTGGCGTGTCTTCCTCAACGTACCGAAGAATCTCCCTGACTGTGTCCGGACTTAGATTAAAAATAAGTGCTCACGAGATATCAATGACATGCTAGGTCACTTCATTGAGCCTCGAAGAAATGTTTTTATAATAATACTTACAACATAAGTTTGTCACAGGAGAGAGAATAGTGAATACAAGCCATACATGTGTTAGGGTGCAATGTACGACTAACAAACTATACAGTAGGGCATTTAATGAATAGGAAATTATTTACATCTAGCTAACCCTATCTTTCATGCTTTAACATTTCCCCCTCAAACGAGAGGGTGTAATAACCAAGCCGAGTTTGTCTCTGTGTCGTATGAAGTGTGTACATGTAAGGCCTTTAGTTAGGCAATCTACAACTTGGAGAGAAGATGGATGTAATCAGTATTAATGACACTGGCTACGTATAACTCTCGGATGAAATGGATGTCTATTTTTATATGTTTACTGCAAGCATGTTGAACAGGGTTGCCAGCTAATGCTTTTGCACTTAAATTATCATACCACATCATGGAAGGTTGCTTTAATGTTAATCGAAGTTCAAAAAGTACCGACTATATCCATTTGACTTCTGTTGTGCCATTTGCTAATGCTTGATATTCTGACTCAGAACTTGACCTAGACACCACTCTTTGTTTCCTGGACGCCCACGAGA
>JANKOE010000001.1:46897791-46914139 GCA_026284465.1 Erythroxylum citrifolium | reverse complement strand
ATTAACATTCTGATTTAAATCACACGATGATGACTGAAGAGTCGGTCTTAATTTTTTAAAATATTTTTCCATAACTGTAAAATAAAAAAATTAGTTAGAACCAATATTTACGAATTCTATAAAATTCATTTTTTCCATTAAAGATTAATCAATCCGCATAATCACTTTTCTATTTAACAACAAAATGCATTTTTTCCATTAAAAACTAATCAATCCGCTGTCCGTATTATCACTTTTGTATTTGTCTTACCTTTTTCAATCGTCAGTTGTCACCGCATGAACCATCCAAGAGCTAATTGTCTATAATCCACTGAAGAGCAGATGGGAACTGACGACAACGACTTCCATTAAGATCTTCCAGAAGAGCAACCCTATGATAGGGTTTTAATATATTATATATATTATAGATGGGAACTGACGACAACGACTTCCATTAAGATTTTCCAGAAGAACAACCCTATGATAGGGTTTTGATATATTATATTATATTATATATATATATTAATTAAAAATAAAAAGTATTTAAATTTTTAAAATCACTGGGCCCTACATATCTCTGTCCTTGGTTACAGGAGAGAGAATAGTGAATACAAGCCATACATGTGTTAGGGTGCTATGTACGACTAACAAACTGTACAGTAGGACATTTAATGAATAGGAAATTATTATATTTACATCTAGCTAACCCTATCTTTCATGCTTTAACATTTCCCCCTTAATGACACCGGCTAGGTATAACTCTCAGATGAAATGGATGTTTATTTCTATATGTTTATTGCAAGCATGTTGAACAGAGTTGCCAGCTAATGCTTTTGCACTTAAATTATCACACCACATCATGGAGGGTTGCTTTAGTGTTAATCCAAGTTCAAAAAGTACCGACTGTATCCATTTGACTTCTGTTGCGCCATTTGCTAATGCTTGATATTCTGACTCAGAACTTGACCTAGACACCACTCTTTGTTTCCTGGACGCCCACGAGATGAACGTACTCCCTAGGTAGACACAAATACCTTCAATGGACTTACGATCGTCAATGCATGTGGCCCAGTCAGCGTCAGTGAAGATCATTAAGTGAGGTAGCTTTAAGCGCTTAATATGTAACCTAAAATGATGGGTTCCTTTCAAATACCTAAGCACCCTCTTAATAACCTGAAGATGTATATTTGTAGGTTGGGACATGTATTGACTTAGCTTATTGACTGAGTAAGCTATGTTTGGTCTTGTGTTGATAAGATATTGAAGTGAGCCAATCATTCTTCGATATAGGGAAGGATCTTCCATAAGAGTTCCTTCTGTTTTGGAGAGTTGCCTTCCTATGACCATAGGATTTGTGACCGGTGCACAGTTATGCATATTAAATCGTTTTAGGACGTCTAAGACATACTTGCCTTGATTCAGATAAAGACCTGACTTATCTCGATAGACTTCAAGCCTAAGGAAGTAATACATAAAGCCTAGATCCTTCAGAGAGAATAGTGCATTTGGCTTTTGGATGAAGCTTTGTAAATAATTAGAGTTGTTGCCTGTGATGAGCAAGTCATCAACGTAAATGAGAATGAACACTGTAAGGTTTTTCTATCAAAGAAAGAATAGAGATACGTCACTTTTTGAGTTTTTGAACCCCTACTGCAGTAGAGTGAAATGCAGTCGATCAAACCAAGCACTAGGTGCTTGTTTTAAACCATAAATGGCCGTCACCAGTTTGCACACATGCTTTGGACGGCATGGATCTTTAAAACCTTCTGGTTGTCTTATGAAGAAATCTTCCTGAAGAAAGATGTTGAGAAACACATTATTTACATCCAAATGCCGAATTTCCCAATTGAACAAAACAACTATAGTCATCATAATGCGAATAGTGGTAGGCTTGACAACAGGGCTAAAAGTTTCTCCATAATTAACCCCAAGTGCTTGTTAAAAACCCTTTGTGACAAGTCTGGCCTTGTTTTTAAAAATGGTGCCATCGGGCTTGAATTTGATTTTGAAGATCCACTTACAGTCGACTAGTTTTTCTTTACCAGTGTAGGGTACTAATGTCCATGTCTTGTTTCGTTGTAGTGCTTCGAACTGATTGATGATAGCTTGCTTCCATTGAGGGGAAGTCAACGTGGTTGCCACTAAGTTTGGTTCTGAAGCTCGAGACAATGAAATTGGATTATTAGCTTTTAAAAGCCTAATAAATGGATACTTGGGCTTGAATACTCCATCCTTCGCACGTGTTCTCATAGGATGTATGTTTATGTGAACTGGGCTTTTTTCTAGATCTGTATATTAGACCAAATGTTGAGTCTCGTTCAACTGGGTTGGACTCTCCGTTGTTTCTGAGGTCGACGAAGGTGCATATAGTGGAATTGCTGTATGATTTAGAGAGTCTAATACGAGAGGATGTTGTTCTTGATTCTTTGTTGTATCTTCAGTAGTAATCCTGTATTCTTGAGAGTTGATGATTAGTAGGATGACGCAAATGGCGATGTAGGAACCCTTTAGTGCATGGAAACGTTGACGCATCAAAAACAACATGTTTGGAGATACTTGTAACCTTTTTGATTGGAGGCAGGGCCAAGATATACACACTTCTGGCTATGGAATTGGAATTTATGAGCATTGTAAGGTTCCAAACATGGGTAACAGGCACATTCAAATGGTTTGAGTGTCTTGTAGTCGGGTTCAACTTTGAATAACAGACATAAGGGGTTTGAACCATTTAGAGTAGGTGTTGACAGTCTGTTTATGATGTAGACAGCCATTTGGAAGGCATCAACCCAGTAAGAGAGGAAGGCGAGCCTGAGTAAGCAATGTCAGACCATTTCAACAATATGCTGGTGTCTCCCCCATACTCGACCATTCTGAATAGACGTAAAATGGCAAGTAAATCGTATTTGAATACCTACTGCTTGTGTGACAGGAATGAGTGGTTTATATTCAGTCCCGTTATCGCACTGAAGAGTCTTTATCTTAGTGTCAAACTGGTTCTCAACATATGTCCGTAATAAGTTGAATGCATGTATGACTTCTCCTTTATGTTTTAGTGGATACAGCCATGTATATATATTGAAATCATCTAGGAAGTGGATGTAATAGTGATGACCATTTGCAGATTGTACAAGCGAAGGTCCCCAAATGTCTGTATGCATTATTTCTAAAGGAGAATAAGCATGAGATTCAGACCTTGTAAATGGCAACTGTTTATATTTACCGTATTGGCAAGCTTCACATACAAAGTTTGGAAAAGAAATGTTGACATTGCAATTATTCAAGATTTCCTTTAAGATCCTATCACTAGGGTGTCCTAGTTTGTTATGCCACTTGACAAATTCAGTTATATTCTCCTTTTGAGAGGAAGAATCAAAAGGAGGAGAAGCTGTCATATTCACCTGTGCCTGCCACGCCACTCTATCCATAGGATATCGTCCTCGTTTTGCTTTCTCGTGCACTAGAGATTTGCCTGTCTTCTTGTCCTTCACAACACATTCATCATTAGTGAAATATATATCAATATCATTATCTCTAATGAGTTTGTTGACACTTATTAAATTTTTAGCTACCGAAGGTACCAATAAGACATCATTCAGCAGATTGATGAATTAGAAACAGGCAGATAAGTGGAACCAATACCAGTTACTCACGTTTTCTCATTAGTGCACGTATAGAGATGTGCCTTACCTGCTGGAGTATAATAGTCAAGTTGATCAGTGCCAGATGTGGCGTGGTAAGTGGCACCGCTATCCATGTACCAAGACGGATTTGCTACTAACTGAGATTGAGCTTGAGCGTAGCAAACTTGAGGTGGATAGTTGTTCAAACTTTGGCTGTAAGTTGGTGGTTGCAATGTTTTATCGAAGCGAAAATTGCAGTTTGTGACGACATGGCCAGGCTTCTCACAAAGGTGACAGTAAGGACATCCACTTTTATTGTAGCCTCCTCTACATCCTCGTCCTCGACAACCATGTAAGCCACGAGAGCTTCTCCAAGAACCACGTTATGAGTTGCCATGAGTTGATTAAGTTTTATCGAATTCATCTTTTTGAGCCAGGTTCACAGAAGGTTGAATTGATAAGTTTAAGAAATGATTCAATTGTTCAAGACAGCTCTTAAAAGCAAGTAACGAGGATTGTGTATCAATCCACGTAAGATCTGGTTGATCTACAAGCTTGACTACTACTGCATTGTGGTCAGCATCGAGGTCGTTCAGCGTGTAAAGAATAAGATCTTCAGTTGCTACAGGAGCTCCTGCTAGCGTTAGTTGATCGGAGGTGGTCTTTATTTTGGTGAGATACTCTTCCATCTTGAGAGCATTTTTGCGGGTTTAATGGAGCTCTGACTTGAGCATCATCACCCGTGACTTCATCGAGGCACAAGTAAGCTCTAATGCACTAACCCATAATTCTTAAGCAGTTTTGCAGTGTAGGAGTTGGGCTCCTATCTCTAGAGTTATGGTGTTCCTCAACCATTAAACTAAAAGATGATTGAGAGAATACCACTCATCAAACGCTAGGTTTGAAATCATTCATGTGTCTCTAGAAACAAGACGCAGAGGAGCGACTTGGGTGTCGTTGATGTGAGATTGAATAAGATTCCCTTCAATCAATGGTAGCACTACTAATTCCCTCACCAGATAATTGCCTCTGTCCAACTTGATGGAGGCAGTCTGGCTTGAGGAATTAAAGAGTGAGCACGTCCTCAGCAGAGTTCCAACGAGAGGTGCTAAAGCAAAAGTTGCCGAGGACCCATCAGATGAGGCTGTAGCTATTACTCTGTGCTCTAATACCAAGATAAAAAATAAGTGCTCACGAGATATGAATGACGTGCTCGGTCACTTCACTGAGCCTCAAAGAAATGTTTTTTATAATAATACTTACAACAGAAGTTTATTACAGTTGAAAAAAATAATAAATACAAGCCATACTTGTGTTAGAGTGCTATATACGACTAATAGACTGTACAGTAGAGCATTTAATGAATAGGCAATTATTATATTTACATATCTTTCATCCTTTAACAGACTTGCAATACAATAATGAATGGTCGAAAGCATCAACAAAACCCTGAGTTGAGCTCAATTGCTCCAATCTTCGAACAATGTCGAAAGCATTAGCCTCATATTATACCAGCAAAGTTAGCATAGACTTATGCCATCTTTCATATACTATAATTCTATGAATAGCTGACGTAGTAATTTTAATGATTAAAAAATCTAGTCGATTTGACTGGTTCAACTTAAAAAATCTTGAACTGTCCATTTTTTTTTTAACTTTCTGGTTTGATTTATTTTAATAAATTTATTGTTAAAAATTGATTAATTTATTAATTAATTGGTTAATTTTTGTAAATTAACTAATTGGTCAATTTTTGCAAAATAAAAATAAATTTTCATTTAACAATCTCTTTTTTCAATTTAACTTTAAATTCTTTAATAGGTAAGGACAATTTCTTTCAATAACATTTTAAATTCTTTAATTTTATTTAATCTTTAGCCAGTTTTATGATGGCCTAATTTTGATTGAATATTTTAAACATTAATCCTCTTATATTATCGATTTAACTTCCGGTTTGATATTTAAAATATTGACTAATTTAGAATAAGAAAGGTAAAATAGTATTATTAATTACAGAGAACCTTGTGGAGAAACTTTTCTAGTCGAATGTGATCAAATTAAATTTTAAATAAAAATAAATTATGTAATTAATTGGATCATCCAGTCGACTTGTTATTAAAGATATTTTCTGTTTTTAAAATTGTTATTATATTTTATTTATATTTTTCTTGTATTATTTTGTGTAAGACGTAATTTTTAATTAAGAAAATTAAAAAGTTAGTATTTCAGTCTTTTATTTTTTTAAATATTCTCTCCACTTGCTTTTACTTTATTTTTGGTTGGTCCATATAAAAGAAGTGTTGGTGGACTTCTTCTGTAGGAGTAATTTAGAATCAAAGCATTTGAAATACCATAATTTGAAAATAATGATTTAACCACATAATATGATTAGAAATTTGTCCTTTCTAGCTTTTTTTATTTTATTGGGCAATCAATTAAAAATTATCAACGTTTAAGATAAAAATATTAATTCACCTTTTATCTTTTGCGAATAAGTAAAATTAATCATTTTATTCTATTTTCTTATATTTTTGTCAAAGACATATTTCTATATAATAAAAATTTATAATTTTTGAAGTACATCTTTTGAATATTATATTATAAACTATTCTAGTTTAGAGTTTATGGATTAGAAATAAGACTATATAATCATATGGTTCATTTATATATTATACTAATATATAATTAAAATTAAGAAAGAGTCTAAAACTATATGATTATATCATACATTTATAAATTATAATAAACTTTATATTGAGGTATATAATAAATTTGGAGCAAACTATTTAGATCTTATTGAATCAACTTGGACATTTATGATATAAAATTTGTAATAGAAAAAAGTCAAAGTAATCAATGCTCAAAGCTGAGGTTTGAGAAGGGTTATAATATATGCAAATTTTCCTTTTTTATTTTACAAAGAGGTTTCGGTGACTTAAACATATAATCTTATAATTACAAAGAAACAACTTTAGCTGTTACTTCAAGACTCACTTTCAAAAGTCAAAGTCAATATATCTCAGTGTTGAAGACTCCTTGCTTTGCGATGCTTGGGGGAGGGTCATTAATACACGTAGCTTTTTCTTTGTAATTTTCACGAAGTGACTGTTTCTGTGTTTTGAACCTGTGACTTTTGTAATATTTTGAGTTAAAGTTATTCTATACAATTTTCTATAATAATATAATTTTTACTTATTAATAAAAAAAATCTCATTTTTAAATAAAATAATAATTCAAGAATTAATCCTCTTTCTTCAACTTAATATCCAAAATAAGGGAAAAAGTTCAAATTTTAGTTTTTAGGATAAGTAACAAAATAATTAAAAATAAATTTAGTTATTGAGAATCATAAAGGGATTTAATTTGATCAAGGATAGACAAACAACTATTTATATACTAAAATAATAATCTAGGAAAGACGAAGGAGACTAAAAACTAATTAATTAGAATAAATACATTTTTATAAAACTTGTATATATAAAACTATATTAAAAAACTTTAGACATGCACAAATTTATTATTAATATTTATTATTGGAATACTTTTTATGATTAAATTATTTTTCACGTAAAAAAAATAAAATTAAACTTATTATGATAAGATATTTTCAATATAAAACATATTTTTTAAAGTTGCATTTATATCTCTTTAATTGAAGCTCTTAATATATAACATATTTAAAAAAGCATAAAGGAGAATTAATAAATAATACATCAATCATTCGGAATAGATAAGAAATTAAGTACTTTACATAACGAGTAGAGCGCACCTTAGAAAGAAGGTTGTTTTCTGAACATATTATATAAATTATAGAAAAATTTACTAAAAAGAACAATAAAAATAATACTATTATAAGAAATAAGAAAAATTTTAGAATAAATTATTTTGAAATAATATTAGATACATAAGCTTGTCATCTTTTTATTAACACAAATTTAAAAGCAAATGTAAAATATCCTTTAATATCTTATTTGAATTAGAGTTGGTACAAAAAAGTATATTATTTTTTTTGTTTGACAATAAGATAAAGACAAAATGCTTAAACATTCTAATTTAATTTATCTCAAGAATATTAGCACTCATAAATTAAAAAAACCCTAATTCCTAATTAATTATAAGAAAGAATTTAGACATCTCTTTTTATTTTTTCCAATCAAGTATTTAGACATCTAATTATAAAATATAAACTAAGAAGCCACAGAGTCCATGTTGAATTAAGCAGAAAACTAGAAAAACATGACATAGTCCTAACCAAAAGAATTAGAGTGAAGGTATTGGAACCATAATGGAGATACGTAGTCGATCCAACACTTGAAGAACAATAGCCAGAACCTTAAGCCTTATTGCAACTAAACACAGTCTTCCTCTTCTTCTTGTTTTTTTTGTGGTATGTAAACATTAAAAAACTAGCCATAAATTAAGTTCTGCAGATTACAGAAAAAAAGAAGTAACAGATGATGAACAAAACACCAAAAGAGCTGAGTGTTCAATGTAGAGGCCTAGATCCATCATATTCCTCTTAATTATTGACATTAACATGTAAAATTTTCTTAGTAATTTTCCATTTGCAAATCATCATTTAATACTATATTTTTGTACTAATCATCCACATTATGATAAATACTATTTATAAAAAAGATAATTTCTTCAAGACTCATCTTTTCCATCTGGCTAGTTTCGGGTTCAGGCTTGGGTTTGAATTCCCGGAAAATAAGTGTCTATCCAAATAGATTGATTTCTACTGCACTTAGTATGCAATGTAGAGCAAGAAGCTTATTTAGCTATGTATAGAGAGAAAGGACATTATTACTGTGAGCACTATGCTTATTAGGTCATGGTTTATAACAGCAGTACTGAATCTACTGAAAATGGTGAACAGTGACTACAGCTCAATAAGTAAGAAATATCTAAGACTTATAAAGTTACCTAACCCCTTTATCAATCTATTAGGGTTTTCGATTATGAATTTTTGATGAGAAAAAAAAGAAGAAGAAACTTCTCTTCTCTTACGTTTAATGAGGACCAGAGGTGATTTTTTCTTTAGAAGCAGCTTTCGTCAGAGGTTTCTTTGACCACCAAAAGCTGTTAATTACTTTCATGATTGTATGTTATTGGATCTTGTGCAATTATATTGACACTGTCACACTTCTTCTTTTTCTTTCTCTTCCCCTTCTTCTTCTGAAAAGCTTAAGACCCTAATCTAAGGATGACTATTCCTAGGTTAAAGACGAAGCATCAATGAATTATCTTTAGAGTTGCAGGCTATAGGAATTTCTTCTTGTAATGCTATGGCAAACAAAACAGAAATATATCTAAGAACTAGAGCTTGTAAATAATCTTAGCTCTACTCATTTATTTATATCTCAAATTCAGTTTCAATAAGTGAAAGTCATTGCATATATGTTGGCTATGAGAAAAGAGAAATAAGGGCTTTCAAGAGGAAATATAAAGAGAAGGAGGATTTTAACAAAACTATATTTTTATTATAATAACATTATACTTAACATATATATTAATATATAATTAAACATGCTTCTCTTAAATTTTTAAAAGGATAATTTATAATTATTCATATATTCAAATTAATTTTAGTACAGTTATCTTTATTTTTAACATTTGAGTTTATAATCTCCAACATATATGTGAATTCACTGGACTGAAATCATGCCATTGTTAAAGTAGCCTAGCCAAATACAAAATCACATAGAACTCAATGTATTAAAGCTTTCTTATGGAATTATTCGTCTCATAAGTACCAAGCATGCATAGCAGAACATAGGCTTCTTCAGGGTTTTACCTAGCACTGAATTCAGAAAATTATGGAATCAAACAGGAGATATAAGAGCATGAGAAATGTTGCTGTGAAATGCAATAACTTCAATCAACTCTCACCAAGATATATAGGCAAGTAAGATTGTTGTAGTAACTCTAAAGTACAGTAACTTCGTTTCTCACCTGAAAGAGAGAGAAATTTTAAGGGTTTTCTTGTTGCAAGAGGAGAGGGTCTGGATCTTCCTTCTTCTATATCACTTCTTTATGTCATTTACAAGGAAAATCCTGGTCCTTATCTGGAGGACTTTTGCTACTGTGAGATTGAAGAAGCCTTGAGGTCGTCATACTGAAATGAAAAGGTCTTACTGATTGGTTTATAGGGTACTGACTTGGGGTAGTAGGATTCAGCAACAGGTTTGGAGAGCTTGAATTTAGCATCTGGAAATGGTTGATTTGCCTTGGATCAACCTCAGTTGATGGAAAATATGATTGTGTAGTTCCTGGAGGGCAAAACAGAATCTGAGAACCTGATGATAAAGACAGTGTGGAGTGCAACGGTACAGCATTTAGGTTGTGTAGCTCTTCTGGTTGTGTTGCTGCATATCCTTGACCTCCGAAGGCAAAATTTGGAGGGAGATATGAACCATATGGAACGCCATTGATGGCCAATCCACTGGAGGAAGAGGGAGTTGCTGTTCTAAGTAAGAAACTGGTAGATGAATTAGCACCTGGACCTTCATGTCTTTCATGTTTACTTTCCTCAGTCCAATTCTCCTTCTCATCTGCTGAATCTTTTGCAACTTGTTTCGATTTTCCTCTCAAAAGTGAATCCGAATTCCAAACGTTTGATCTTGTTAATTCAGTTCCATCTTCCCAATTGATGATGTTACTCATTTTAAACCTTTCTTTGTTTGATTCTGATGAGTGGCCAACTTCATGAGAATGACCTATCACTGCAGTGGTATAATTCAGGCCTAAGTTTGCAGGTGGCAGTGGAAGTGGAAGTGGAAGTGGAAGTGGTGGCAGTTCATCGATCTCCTGTTTAGCTGCATTAAGTAACCAATCTACGACTTTACTTGGCTGATTCAGACCAAGCCTATCTTGAAGATCATACAATTGAACGGCAGTTGTAACAGAAAGCCTAACTCTTCTGTCTCTAAGTCCTCTAATGGTGCGAACTTTACTATGCCTGTCTTTCCCTCCAAAAGCTCGTGACACTCGCACAATTCTAGGGTCCTTCAACCTCAGCCATTGCGCGGAGCTTGATGATGACCCCTTACCAAACTTTCCATCACTTGTACAACTCTCCTTCTTCTTCGATGGAGACTCCACTTCTTTTGAACTTCTAATCATCTTATGCGTCTCATCATCTTCATACTGCGCAGACATGACAGGATCTTATGAAATATAGAGCAATCACAAGACAAAAAAACCCTAAACCTATTAGAGAAACAGAAAGTTGAAAAAAAGAAACTAAGGAATGAACAAGGTAAACATCTGGTTTTCATAAGATTCTAGAGGACAACTGCATCAACCAAAACCATATACTCAAAACTTGCCATTGGAAACAGAAATCGTACCATAAATTGCATGAAGTCGACGACTCAGAAGTGAAATTTCAGCCCCAAGTTCATGTCTAACAGTGAGACTTCGAGATTGATACAAGATTAGACTTACAATGGTGACCAACTTCCTGAAGAACCCTTATCAGTATCCTTCTGAAGATGGCATGTAGTATAAAACTCAAGTTCGATCAAGCTTGCATATAGGGTTAAAGGTTTTTTTTTTTTAAACAAAAAATTCCGAGAATCAAAGTGATTGAGGAAGCTGAGCTGTTGGAGAAAGGAAGATGCCGGAAGAACTCGACCGACCATGGTCCAAGGAAGACGTAAAGATAAAGCAATGGCAGATATGAAGCCACGTGGCGCATTGTACCATCGATTAACTAAATGTGCAGGCAGGCGGGCAGGTCTTTATCTTATCATTTCCTTTCTCACGCATGTTGAGCAATCATTGTCTCAATGAATAATCTTCGGGACAAATTTTCATAATAGTAGCAATTTTAATCCTTTTTTTAAAGATTATTATTGTCAAATAAAATAAATTATTCTTTAACTAATTCTAAATAAATCTCTTAATTTTAAGATTATTGAAACAACTTTTTTGTAAGTTTTAATTTCTTAAGAAAAAATCTTTGTATTGAACCTTTTTTTTCTTAAATCTCCATTAAATTTAATAGTGAAATATACGTGACATAAACAACAAATATAGGCCAATTAAATATTACTATCATAAAGACCAAATACAATTATTAAATCTGATTCAAATTAATTAAATCTGATCAAATTAATAATTTATTATAACTATTTTAAATATTAGTTTAAGTCAATTTTAATTAATTTCAGTTAGGACTAAAAGATCAGTTGAACCATTATATCAATAATATTTGATTAATTCACATCTATTATTAAAGCTATCTGTATAAGAAATATTCTTTCTAGAAACTTAAAAACTATGGGAAATTTGTTAAATAATTTTAAAGATGATGAAAATTTTTAGTGTTGCTTAAACTATATAAGAGTTTTCATATCATCTTTATCCCAAATTATTCTGTACATATTTGGTATTTGCTGGTTAAGGTTTCTAGCTGGATAAAAATGGCTGCTTGCACAAACAAATACAAATGCTATAAATTCAACAGGAATGGGACCATTCTGGACATTTTCAAAAAGCGGCTAGTCACGCTTTATCGACAACTACAAGTTTAGTTTTGCACTGGATCCTAGTGCATGCCAATTCCCTAGTTGAAACAGGGACTGATAGATTGATGACATAAACCAAACACACAGTAATCTTATTTGATCTTGTTCATCTTCTATTGAACTAGTTCTGAGCATCACTACTTAGTGATTATAGCAATTTTATCTTATTTAAGTATTTAATGTTCATTCTTTATAATAAATCTTCATTCTAACATTGAATCGCCCTTTTTAGGATATATTTAATCAAAATGTCTTTTATTATTATATTAAATGTGAAGTTTGGAGATGTGAGAAAAAAATCATCGGTCTGCAAATATTCTTGAATAAATGGAAAAAAATTGCGATTTTTAAGTTTTTTAAAAAAATTTCTCAATATTTTCAATGAAAACTAATTTTAAAATCAAAATTCTGACGTCAAAACAACTTCTAATGGTGTTTTGCAGAAGCACGACAACATATTAGAGACAGGTCGATATGAAAGGTCTGCTCGAAACCAAGAGGAAATTAAATGTGGAAGAAGAAAACAAAGAAAAGAAAAACTTGGATAAGTCTATTGTTCATGGCCTCTAAAGTTGTGGCTATACTCCTAAGAGCAGTGTCAGCTTGATGTGTATATGGCAGCAATTTAAGATACTTATAAGAAGTTAGAATATAGGTGAGGGACCAACCTCTAGGGCGGCATCCACTAAGGACGAGGACCACACAACTTTTCTGCAGAGAGACATGCATGGAGGGAGTTGGATTTTGTTGAAATAGAACCTAACAGCTGACGTTTTTAGCACAAGAAACTCTGGTTAGTCTTAATGAAGTCAGGCTTTCTAGGTGAAGAAATTTATAGATTTTAACGTATACAAGTTTGTTTCTTCATCTTTGAAAAAACATGTTCAATGACAATGACAAAAGAATTAATGACGATTGTGAATCAGTCATCTCAAAGTAAGTGGATCACAGCTAGCATTAAACCCTTAGCTCTGAGTAATACTCCCACTTATTTAAAATAAAAGTCGTTTTAGAGAGATTTTAATTATTTAAAATAAGTATCATTTGTAACTTTTTATGCATGTTTATGATTTTACTTCTAAAATTACCCTTTAATTTTTCTCACATCTTAATTATACAGATTATATTTTCAAGACACTTCAACATGTAATTAATAAAGGTATATCAAATATTTCATTAACTTTTTTAATTAGTATGTATCCTTCTAAAATGACTTTTATTTTGAATAGGAGGGAGTATTTACTGTGACTTAATTGCATATCAAAATTTACATTGTAATTGTAAGCTATTAATGTAATTGCTAATAATTGATCACTAGGCCATAATTATAATTATAACTTAATGGAATAATTTAAATTTTCAATATGTTTCATCACTCAAAATTAATTACTAATTTACTTTATGACTTGTCCCTTTTTAATTTGTTTTAGTTTGTGTATTTATTTTCACATTTTATTTTATATTGTTAATCTTTACCATAATTTATATGAATTATACTATATATTTTTATATGTTTAATTATACATATTTATTGATGTCTTGTATTGTTATTAATTTGCTTTACATATGTGTATACCAGGAATAGTCTTTCTATTATGTAAGGATTAAGGTTGCATAGCATTTAAGCAGGATTGTCATTTAGTCTTGTTATTGTTTTTAGTCTATGATGAATTATCATAAAAGCAACTACAGAGTTATACGGGGCCCAGTGGTGCATTGGCCCCCCAAGTTTTTTTTTAAAAATTATTTTTAATATATATATAAGGACGGAGTTATTTAAGGGTCAGTGGTGCACTGGGCCCTCCAAAATTTAAAAAATTAATATTTGGACTCTCCTATATTAAATTTCTAGCTCCGTTACTGCATAAAAACATAGTCAAGCATGTTTAATGACGATGACAAAGAATTGTTGAGTTGATTGTGAATTAGTGATTTCAAAGTAAGTGATCCAAGTCAGCATCAAAACCCTAACCCTAATATTTACAATGTCTTAATTATAGATCACAAGTTATATGATAATTATAAGTTATTAACTTAATTTTTAAAAAATTCGGATATGAACTTTACGAATGTAATATGATTTCTTCGGTAATTATAATTGTAGCTTATAATTTATCATAAAGATTAATATATATATGTACTTTTTTAAATACGCTTTTTAAACCCTACTTAAGACTTTAGACTGAACATGTGGGATTGTGTGTGAGAGAGAGAGTGAGAGATGCTCTTCTCTGCTAGATTACAGAATGAAAGAGATGGATGAGAAAAACCTTTGGGGTTTGGATCTCTTCTTTTTCTGTTGTCTTGTCTCTCTAAATTAATTAACAGTGTTTGGCATCTCAAGATGAACAGAGTAAAGGTTTCTAACAAAGTTCTGATTTCTGGGTGTGATACAAAGGTACCATTATTGTGAACAATCAATGGTCCCCAAAGTTCTCTACTGTTACTACTGGCCATTACCAGTCTAGACTTAATGTAACTATGAATCCTGCATTTGATATTATTAGTAGCACCACTCCTAGTTACTATAGCAACTCATCGATTCTCTGGTAGTACTACTGCAGTCTCTCTCGTTTGTATTTATGTTAGAACAACTCATGTCTGATAAGTGTTTTTATATATAGCTCAATTTATCTTTATTTTTCTTTTCAATCTTATAACGATTCATATTTTTATATATAACCCAATTCAATTTTATTTCTCTATTTGATATGAGACTAATTTTATTTAAAAATGTTCATTAATATATATGGATATTCCTTAGTGTTCCTAAGGATCTTATAGTAGAATGAGAGAACGTTTAAGATAGGGATGAACAAAAATCCAAGCAATGGAACTATATACTTGAATACCATTTATCTTGGCTTCTGCTTTTTCCCCATCACTCTCTTGATACTGGCAATATGTATCATACATACGGCGTTAGAATGTTAGATGTCTGTTGTACCAGATGACAAAGAAGACAAAGAAAAGAACGCAAAGAAACATAACATTTGTTTTACTTGTCTAGAAATTTTGTAGCACATTTGTTGTGTACTTGTGTTACTTCACTTTCATTGCCACCTCTGCTTTCCAATATTTCATATTAACTTTTTCTAAGGCATGAAGTCCTCTCGGTGTTTAAGAAATTTTTTACAAACCCATTTTCAAAACTTTTTAAAAAGATTTGGTGTAATTTCAATTTTTTCAAAAAGAAATTTTCTCTTAAATTTTGATTAAAAAATTATAAAATATATGCTGCATGAACATCATATATAAACTAATGAAATGTGACGATTCAACTTAACTTTTAAAATTGAACCAAACTAATTAAATCATACTAAACTAATAATTTAGTATAATTATCTTAAACTATTAATTTAAATTAAGTTTAATTAGTTCGGATCAGATTTAAGAGCTGAGTTAATTTATTATATAGTTGATATTTGATTAGTTCATGTATAATATTTATATTAGGCATGTTATGTTGTTATTTTTTAGAAAATTTAAAACTTAAAAAACTCAAGAATTTTAAATATTAAAAAATTCTAAAATATTTTAAGCTATAGAAAATTCCTTGTATTTTTACTTTTTTTTCTCTAATACTAAACTAAATTTTCTTCTTTTCTTGTTTCTTAGTGTTTCCTATCCTTTTTTTTTGTTGCTCACAAGGCGTCTTAGGAGGGTCCCAATTATGAAAAGACATTTTTAAGTCATCCACATCTAGTCTAATCCCCACTTGAGCCAGGAAGGTCCCTTATAGAAGGCAAAGCTCTGGCCCCAAGTTTTAAACAATTGCATACGTAAGGGTGAATTTGAATCCGTGACCTCACTTAAACTAGGAGAGCCTTTACCAACTCACATTTCTGTTTCCTATTTTTTTTTCATAGCCTAACAGCAGACATTACTATTTGACAGAGGAACCAGGCAGCAATCCCAAGATGTAAAGAGCCAACAGAAGAAGAACTAGAATACACTATAAGCTTATTAGTTTTGAATATGAAACTGAAGATATAGTAGGTAAAGATAAAGAAACCCCACATGGGTGTTGTTCCACCATTAGAGACCTCTTGACCGCTTTGACCAGTTTCTCAGAGCTTGTCCAGTAAATGACAGAACTATTGGCTCACGACTAACAATGAGATGGTGATTGTGCACTTCACAGACTCTCTAATGGGGTCCCGCTTCTTTAACATCACTAATTACACGAATTTGGACTTTAAGGATTTCACATCT
>JANKOE010000001.1:46855100-46865341 GCA_026284465.1 Erythroxylum citrifolium | reverse complement strand
TAGAAATGACAGATTTTGCCAAACCATCGGCAACTCTGTTTGCTTCAAGCTCCTAATTCTTTATTTAGTAGTAATATCCAAATTTTTGTTTAGGTGAAAAGGTTTTTTATTAATGTCTATAAATTTTATTATTTTCAATTTCAGTTATCCTAATTTTAATAAATCAAATATATAAAAAAAGCTAAAAAAAGAACAATAAGAGTTGGTGACACCTCTCTCTCTCTGTATCTTTTTTTTTTTTCTTACTTTTGGGTCTCTTCCTTGGAATCTGCTACTTCACCCAGCCACGTGTCTCACTAACCTCTTCATGCACTCCACGTATCCTCTTGCAAGGGGCGTTTCAGTCATTTCCTTTTCTGTTCTCTCTTCTCCCAGCCTTGCCTTTGATCTTCTTCTGTTTTCAGTGTTTCAATTGCTTCTCTTTCAAACAATCCCTCTGTTTTCCTGTTCCCTCCGTAAGGTTTTGTTAAGAAAGTTGTTTACTTTTTGGTTGTTTGCTATGGTGGTGATATTGGGATTTGTTTCAAATTGAGATACTGCAAGTTTTGGTAACCTTTTTGTCTTTTCTTTTCCTTGAAGCTATGGCTTCCAAAGTTTTGTTCTTTATTGGAGGGTTACTGTTCACTTCCTGATACAAGTTCTGTATCCCTCTATCTTTCAAACCCAGAAATATCTCTAAAGCTTTCAACTTTATTGTTCTTGGATGGCACGAAGTGGAGAGACCTTTTGAACAACAAAAGCTTTTCTGCAGATTTGTTGCAACCATTCATGTCTGGGAGTCATCAAGAGACTGAAGAACGAGATGAAGTTGAGCTAAGCCTTGGACTCTCAATGAATGGGAAATTTGGGGTAGATCCAAGAGCCAAGAAGCTTACTAAATCATGTTCAATACTCGATTTCGTTAACACCATTAGAGGAAATGACAGTGATTGTGTAGTTCATGTGGCAAGTAAAGATCTTGTGAGGACTTGCTCTTTGCCTGTAGACACAGAGGATGAGACAAGGAAGAGGAAAGAGTTGCAGTCTCTTAGGAGGATGGAGGCTAAAAGGAAGAGAACAGAGAAGCAGAGGAATTTGAAGGCAGTGAAGGATCGGAATAAAGGGTTTAGAGAAGAGTGTTGGGAGGACTGGAAGAGAGTGCCTTTGTGTCAAGGGTCAATTGGATCACAAGGTACTGGTTCATCAGGAATAACAGAGTCTGAGTGCCGCCTAGTTCAAGGTGATTATTTCCCTGTCTTCTATTCTACTTTTCCTGGTCAATTTCATGGTTTTAATGGGAAAATGTTCCTTTTTCTTCAATTAAACCCTTTTCTGTTCATCATCATATGATTGTTTCTAGCTAGGTGAAGAGATTGTAAGAATTCTGGTTACATAGTGTTAGAATGGTAGTGTGTGGAACAACCAAAATGTAGTTACTTGATACAAACTACATTGAAGATCTTGAACTGAAGGACTTGCATAAACGATGCAAGTCCTAAGATTGGAATCATATGTGATTTCTCTTCAATTTTGTCAATAATTAGACGTGAGGATAAGTGGTGGATGCGTTTGAGTTTGCAGTTCGTATGTATTATCATTGATTCACATCTTGCTATAATGTTTAACGTGGAAGGAGACCAAGTAAAATCCCGACACGATCTCGAATTGATCGTAGGGGCACAACTTTTTCGTGAAAAGTCTGTTTACCTCTCATCAGGAAGCAGCACGGATTGCTTATTTCCGTACTCGAAAGCTCAGAGAGCGTATGAGAAACATATGCCATGAATTGTTTGTTTTCATGTACAATTGAATTTCCTTGCCATCGTGAATGTACATAATAATATATCACTCGACCTGGGAATGATTTTGTTGATAGATTACCATCCTGGCTTCTTTTATTCTACCGCTATTTCGAGCTGGAATGCCCTTTATAATTCTGCATCATAGATGCATTGTGCTAGTTTTGTTTAGTGGCAAGTATTAACAATGTCAGTGTTGATAATTGATATCTTGTTCGACGGTAATCTGTATGGAGCTGACTTGAACCAACCAACATGTGTAAAGATCGCCTATCATGTGCTTCCTTATGTGGTCTTCCAAGACATTACTAGTTTGTGATTATCTGCATCAATAGACCAGTTTGTGTCTTGTCTAACCTCTCTCCTATTGCCGATGTCTTTCTTCATTATAGGGAGGAACCAATATGGAGATGCAAGAAGCCCTGCCAGTGTCCAGTCATTTTCCGAGCATGATCGAAAGCTGTTGGTCACCCCTAAATTTCTGACCAGTGAAAACTCGTGCAGTCCTGTGAGACTTGATGACAAATACAGTAAGCATGTGGTCAATTACACCAAAACGAAAGATATTACAAGCACGGGATTGGAAGAAATGCCATGTGTGTCTACAAGAGGGGATGGCCCGAACGGAAAAAGAATAGACGGTTTCCTCTACAGATATGGAAAGGGTGAGGAGGTGAAGATAGTATGTGTCTGCCATGGAAGCTTTCTCTCGCCATCTGAGTTTATCAAACATGCAGGAGGAGGTGATATAGCTCACCCCCTTAGACATATAGTCGTCAACCCTTCGCCGCTTTTGTAGCAATTACCTTCATCTTCTGAACTTCGAGGAAGAGCATTAAAGATTACCTGCAATGGCTTGTCTTTATAGTGAGAGAACTTTCTTTATCTGGTATTCTGAGTCAGACAGTTCACTGATTTAGCAAAACCATTCCTTTGATCCTTGCATAACATGGTTTTAGGTACTTGAGATGAGGAAGAAAATGATCTTGTCTTTGCACATTCGTAAATACAACTAGAGCTATTGAGTTTAATCATCATGGATGGTTTAAAGGCAAGAGGGTGGTCCCATTGAGTAAATATTTTAAAAACTGTCCATTAGGAGGAAGAAGGTACGAGTGGTTATGAATCTGTCCTTAGTCGTGAAACCAACAAAAGCGAAATGAAATGGACATCAGAACCACCAAAAAAATTTTATGATAATGAATTTTAAAGAAACATAACTTAATCATCTTCTGAAGGTCTTCAAAGTTCAAAGATTGAAGATACATAAGAACCTTACAGATGATAATCACGGAAAATATGGTTGCAGCTACAGCAAATTTCTGTAACGATTCGGATCGTAATAGCAAATATTCCAGTAACTACACTGAGATGAGAACAATAGTTATCAAGCATGGGATGGAGTCATCAAACTTAGAAACATTTTATAGCTTCCTTAAACAAATGCAACTCAGATACACGTATACATGGGGATCAATATCTGCAATTTTCCGCAGATTCTTTAGTACAATCCTCAAATGAGGGAACCAGCATCTAAGAATTGGAGCAAAACTATTTTACACTTTACAAGTCACAATATCTAGTCTATCTCTATCTAAGGACATTCCAAGGTGAGGATTAAGAAAGCAAATTACTTACAATGGGGTGAGGTTACAACTTGCAAAATACTACCCTCAATCAATAGGGCCTAATCCAGTAACTAGCATGATGGAGGCTGAAGCTGTTTCAACCTTCGTACAACTTGCTTCATTGTAGGTCTGGTAGAGAGCGAGTCAACAGTACACACAACTGCTAGATGTAGAACTTCCACAAGATCATCGTGAGGACCTGCATCCCATAATCCTGCCGTGAAGAACTCTTTCGCCCGGCCTTGTCGAAGGAGCATGCATGCCCAAGCAACAATGTTGAAACCATTCCCGTAAGGTGAAAATGAAGGGTCCAAAGCTTTCTTATCCGAAAGCAGCTCAAGCAACACAACCCCATAGCTATATACATCAGCCTTATCTGAAACACGGCATGTCATTGCATATTCCGGGGCAACATACCCAAAAGTACCTGCTACGCCTGTAGTGGCATGGGTTTCTGAAGTGCCCAGCAGTCTTGCTAAACCAAAGTCAGATAAGTAGGCATTAAATTCCTCATCTAGAAGGATATTGCTGGGCTTGACATCACGATGGAGTACTCGAGGCACGCATTGATCATGCAGGTAGGCAAGGGCACGAGCTATGTCCATAGCAATTTTGTGAAGCACTATCCAATTCACAGCCCTCGTTGACCTCTCCTGTATGAACTTTTCAAGATTACCACCCGGCAAATAATTATAAATTAGGAACATCTCTGTCTCGCTGGCATGATATCCAATCAAAGTGACAAGATTTGGATGCTGCAGGCTTGCAAGGGTTTTAATTTCCGCATGAAATTGTTGAACACCCTGGAATCTTCCAACTGCAAGCCGTTTAATTGCAACTAGGAACCCAGGAAAGATCTCTGCCTTGTAAGTAGATCCAAAACCCCCATTGCCGATGCAATTGCTAGCACTGAAAGTCCCAGTGGCACACACAACATTATCAAATGTCAGTGGAACTCCAATATCTGTGAAGAGAGTTACTTCCTTTCTTGCAGATCCTGCAATTCTCGACTTTGGTTTCCACTTTCGGGTGTAGAAGAATAACACAATTAGAGCCAGAAGAACTGAGACAATGGCAGATGCAGACGCTATTGATGCTATTTCTATTGAAGTAAAACCACTGCCCCCACCCCCTTGCACCTGACTAGTTGGTGAAACAGCATAGCCCTGAACCTGACTAGTCGTTCCCTGAAGATCTCGAGACGGCACAGTTAGAGAAAACACACGACAAGGGTGTAAATAGGGATTTCCAAGAACACTGCTGCATTTCATGAAGTTGTTGCCTAATGGCAATGGTCCAGATAAGTTATTAAAGGACAGATTGAGTGCTGAGAGCATAGATACATTCGCCAAGCCTGTGGGTATCTGCCCAGAGAGTTTATTGTCATTGAGAAGAAGGGAAGTCAAGTTCTTCAAGTTTGCAATACCACTAGGAATTTCACCAGTGAGCAAGTTTGAAGAAAGATCCAGCACCTCTAAAGATTGCAACTCACTCATGCTAGAAGGAATTGAACCATTCAATTTATTCCCAGCCAAGGAAAGGCATTTCAGACCCTTTATTTGGCTGATACTGTTTGGAATCTGATCCTGTAGAAGGTTCCAACTGAAGTTAAGAGATTCAAGAGATACCAAGCTTCCAATGCCAGGAGGAATGGGCCCAACAAACTGATTTTTAGAGACATCAAGAAGCTTTAGAGATCTGCACCCTGTACCAATATCAGCTGGAATCGGACCATACATTCTGTTGTAGCTGACATTTGCAATCAAAGTCTTCATTTGACCACATTTCTCAAATAGCATTCCAGGAAAGGGTCCAGTTAGCTTGTTTTCTCCAGCTAAAAAGGTATACGTTGTTTCCATCCCTAACCTTGCAGGAGCAATTGGCAGACTCTGGACATTACCGGTAAAGTTATTGCCCCCAAAGTTGTGAAAGACTGAAACTTCACCATCTGCTCTAGGATGATATTTATTTGAAAAATATGATAAATAGGCAAATGATGTATCATAGGTGCCAAAGGGATACCCATCTATAGATGGAACCAATGGGCATCTCCTACTGTAGAAACTAGGGAATGAACCAGACAATGCATTTTCACTGACATCAAACACAGTCATGCAAGGAACTGGAAGCTCCTTAATAAGCTCCCCATCAAACCTATTAGAACTCAAGTCCAGATACCATAGTTTTCTGCATTTGCTGAAGCCCCCTGGAATGTTCCCAGTGAAGAAGTTGTGAGCCAAGTTGACTATCTCCAAATTATCACAAGAATCCCAGGTGGCGGGCAACTTCCCATCTAAAGTTGTTTTTGGTGCCCACAATATCCTCAGGTTCTGAAGAGACATAATTTCAACAGGAACTGCTCCTTGGAAGAAATTAAAATCATCACTTATAGAACTGACTTCGCCCAATGCATAATCCCATTTTGAACTGCTAGCATCTTGATGGGGATCAAACCCATGAGTAAGAACAAGCACGGACAATTTTGAGCAATTTCCAACTTCACGAGGTATTGGTCCACTGAGCAAATTTCTTGACACGTCCAAAACTTCGAGATTACCAAGTAGACCAAGTTCTGGTGGAAGGATTTCTTCCAGCGAATTGGAATACAACAATAGTGTCCTCAAATTCCGACAGTTCCCAAAGCTACTAGGGATGCCTCCAAACAAGAAATTAGCTGAAAAATCCAAATGTTCCAGTTTCTCACAATGGTCTCCAATTTCCCTAGGTATTTTCCCGCTAAGCCCGTTTAAAGATAAATACACTTCCCTGAATCTACCCAGAAACCCCGGGACTGACCCGTTAATTCGATTTCCCGACAAGCTCAAGATCTCCAAAGTTTCACAATAAGAAAGTGATTCGGGAATGACTCCTCCTATCATATTAAACCCCAAATTCAAAACCCTCAAATTTCTCAAACCAGTAAATGAAACTGGCAACGACCCACTAAACAAATTACCCTCCAGATCAAGAACCTCCAACTTCTCCATACCCCAGATTTGACTAGGTATCTGCCCACCAAGCCCATTGAACGGCAATGACAAGACTCTAAGTTCGGATAGCTTGGCAATAACAGGGAACAATTTTCCAGCCAAAACCCCATTACTAACAACACAATCTCTCCGAATTCCAGATCCATACAGAGCAAACCTGACAGAACCAGAGCACGACAAAGCCTTTCCACGGTTGTTGTGTCCTTGTCCTGTGATGTTAAGAGCCACGACACGGGAGCTCGTGCCGCAGGTGACACCAGCCCAAGAACAGTGGTCGGAGTTGACAAGAGACCAGCTGGAAAGCAGACCTGACCGGTCAGACACCGACTTCTTGAACTCTAGCAGCACCGATTTGTCGGAATTGCCAGAGCCCACTGCGTGTAGACAGAAAAAGAGAGTCCAAAACAGAGAGAAGAGCTTCAATCTGATAAAGGAATGCCATTTAACGACAAACGAGGAAGAACAAGAGGAACCCATTTCAGAACCCCAAAAAGGGTCTCCAAAACCCTAGTCACAAAACCCTAAACCCCTTCTCTTTTGCAGAGTGAAAGGGGAGGACCTTTCTCACACTGAAAACCCTAACCCTAATTTTGGGGTCCTCCTTAGAAGAGAAACAAAGAGAGAGGAAGAGAGAAGAACGAAATATAGAGAGAGAAAGAGCGAGAGTTCAACAGTAGAGAGAGAGCACTTTAGACAAAAGCCCTTCTCGTTTTTCACCTTTTTGTTCTCTCTCACAAAAATTTAAAATAAAAACATATTATTTAAATAAGTCATTATATTATTATACTATAAAATTTAAATTATAAAAAAAGATTAAAACTTCTCTCTAATTTTTAAAATTAATTAATTTATTAATTAATCAGCTATTTTTTAAATTAATAATTTTTAAAAAAATAAAAATAACTAATTTTTATTTAATAATTTTTAATTATATTTAAATTATATTTTAAATTTTTAAATTTTATTTAATTTTTAGTCAATTTTTTAACTATCAAATTAAACTTGATTTTATCAGTTTAATTCCTAATAAATTTTTAAATATTGAAAAAAAATAGCCTAAAAAGGGAAATTTGTGTATGCAATTTAACAAATAGGATTTTTTATTTATATAAGAGTAAATTTATATCTTTACTTAAATTTTCTTTTTTCTTGTAATTTATATATATATATATTTTTTAATATACTGTATGTCGTTTATACGGGGGTGGGAGATGGGGTCTACAAGCGGTCAATAAATGCTATCAGACCGGTCAATTTAAGGCCTCGTGGTGGTTGGGTTATGGTAGGGTTAAGAATTAATGACAGTGATAATAAATAAACAAGAAATCTAAAAAGCCGGATTAGAAAGATTCCTTAAAGTTGAAAACGTGGTTCTGTGTAAGGTGTCTGTCTCCTTCCAGAAGGTAATTGTGGGACCAACTTTTTTCTTTCCTTTATTTTTGTTTTAAAACAAAAAAAAGGAACTTCTATTTGTATTAGTTTGAATCAAAAAATGATTTTAATATAATTATCAATATTACATGGACTCTGATAATCTCTAAGTTACTCTGTTTCAACTATATTCTATTAAATCTTATTCATATATTAAGATTTAATGGAACATAATAAGAACACTATAATCGAAATCTTAACTTGAATAGGTAAAGTAAGTTTGGGTCTTTACTTTTTAAGATAGCTTTCAATCAAACAAATTTCAGTTTTTCCAAATTCAAAACTTGACTCAGAGAATTAAAATGTTAGAATATGGTCAAAGAAAATATTTCTTGTTAAGAAAAATAATTAAAAAGTTAAACAAATTTTAGTAAAAATCATTAATATTTTTTAAAATAGTGAAGTGGTCATTTGCAAACTATAAATTTTAAATTTTTTCTAAAGAAATAATCAATAATTTTTACTTGTTAACAACTTGTTTCAAATTAACAACTCAAAAAAAAAATCAATGTTTTTTAAAATTGAGTCGGAAGTTAAACCGATAGGATAAGACTTTTAAGGTTTAAAAAGTTCATTTAGTATTAGATAACCATAAAATTGATTAAAAATTAAATAAAATAAAGAATTTAGAAATTAATCGAAGAAAACTATCCTTACCAACCAAAATTTAAAATTTAATTAAAAAATGATATTGTTAAATACAAATTATTCATTTATTTAAATTTATAAAACTTATTAGTTTATGAAAACTTACCAACTAATTAATAAACTGATCAATTTTTACCGACAAAAGTTATAAACTAAATCAAACCAAAAAGTTGAAAACCAGCTCATAAAATTAGCTAGTTCAAGGTTTTTACCGTTAAACTAATCGAACCGATTTGATTTTTAAAATATTAATAAATTTAGAATAAAATTGAAGTTTTTAGAATAAAATTACATAATATTATTTGAATTAAATTTGATATTTCAAATAATTTAAAAGTTAATTCAATTATTAACATGATTAATATAGACCCTTAACTGAAAAAATTTGTCACCTAAGAAAATTTGGTAGAAACTGCTAAAAATTTAAGATTTTGTCATTGTAATAATTAAATCACTTAAAATTTTAAAATATTTCGAATTTTTATATTAAAATTCAAAACATAATTGAATCATATATATTTATTAGGCATTTTTATTCCTACAGTCACAATCAATAAGAAATAAAGAAAATTGAAATTATCGAATAAACGACTCCGAAATATTAAAAATTAAAACGAACCTTCGATTAACTTTGAAAATTAAAATTAGCAAAGCCAAATGACTTTTTAATCCAAGTAGTTCAAATGCTTGGACCTACTATGACTTTGTCACTTTGCTTAGCATAAGAAAAAGTCACAAACAAAGAAACATATTTTAATGTAAAGTAGATTTTTAGAAATCTACTTAGAAGATCACTTTAGGGTGCTTTAGAGACTAATCTCCACTTTTAGATATAAAGCAAATCTCTTGTCATCTCACTCATTCTCTCTTGATCTTTAAGATCACAATCTTATACTACGATCTTACGATATCGTGACAAGTAGGTGACGTCGTTTATGATTAATCAATAAAGCATGCTTAATTAAAGATACGAAGGTGGATTACTTCTCTTAACAATCATTTAATTGTTATGAGTATTGAAAATGGTCATGCCATGTCATGGGTTAAGGGTTGGATTGGATTGTGACAGGTCTAATCAAGCCCGATTGATTGTCTTCCTACATAGAACAAACAGAAGTTCACGGTAAAGTTAGTGGTAGAATCTAATAACATGGTCCCGGTTCGGATGGTGAATTGTAAAATTATCTTTTATTTGTTTTGATTATAGATATTCAAGCTTTAATTGTTAGGGATTAGAGTTGCTCTATTAATCACGTGTTTCGTGAAGATAATTTTGCTCATCTGGCTAAATTAGGTTATGACATTTCTTAAAATTTTCAAGTTTGGGATGATATTTCTGAAGCCCTCTTCTTAATTATCTGGATTGATGCTTGTGGTATTTTTTTTATGAGGTAGTTTAAGCACGTATTTGTGAAGATAATTTTGCAGCAAATTGTCTGGCTAAATTAGGTCATGATATTTCTTCAAATTTTTAAGTTTAGGACAATATTTCTGAAGCCCTCTTCTTAATTATCTGGATTGATGATTGTGGTATTTCTTTTATGAGATAGTTTTAGTTTTCTCTTATATGTAAAAAAAAAATTGCGGAGACAATGCAATGCTCTATTTTTTCATAAGTTCACAAATTGGAAATTAGAAACAAGAAAAAAGGCTAGACATGATCGGCTGCTCCTTGGAAATTTCATCAATCAATATACTGAAACACCATCTTTTACATAACCATTCAAGTTTCTCTTGCTACAGGCACAATGATTTAAACCTTTTTT
>JANKOE010000001.1:46682170-46715191 GCA_026284465.1 Erythroxylum citrifolium | reverse complement strand
AACTCTACTTTACCTTATTGTATTCAAAATTATTTTTAAGGGGATTAATCGAAAAGATTACCACAATTCAACCCCCCCTTCTTGTGTATTTTGATTGTTTTATTAATTTGTGATTCACTTCAAGCTTAAAGCTATTAAACAGGAATTGAAGATTCTTAACAGTAAGAGAGGCAAGAATCTTAATAAGGAGGTTGACATGGTAAGGGAGAAGCTCAGCTCTATTCAAAACTCACTGCAGCTAACCCCTCGGATGGGAATCTAGCTATGGAGAAAAAGGCAGCCCTTAAGAAGTACTTGGAGATGGTAGATAATCAATGCTCATTGTACAAACAAATATCTAGAGTTAATTGGTTGAAGGATGGAGATATATGCACAAAATTTTTCTTCAACTCTTTGTTATCCCGAAGGAATATTAACAGAATTTCTTCCATTAAAACTGAAGAAGGAGTGATTGTGCATAGACAGGAAGATCTAGCCAAAGAGGCCACGGGTTTCTATAAAAAGTTACTGGGTACTGAAGCTACTTTACTTGAGAATAATCATGATCTTGCACAATTCATCTCTGCTAGAATTCTTGAGCATGAAAGTTCTTAGCTAATAAGATCTATCTTTGATCAGGAGATTGAGAAGGTTGTCTTCAGCATGGATGGTTCTAAAGCCCCGAGTCCAGTTGGTCTAAATGGTTTTTTCTACCAGAAAACATGGTCTAGTCTGGGAGGGACAATTAAGGAAGTTGTTCAGGAATTTTTCCTAAAAGGGGCCTTATTGAAGGAAATAAACAAGACTTATCTATGCTTGATCCCTAAAACTTCCAGTCCAGAAACTTGGAATGATTTTAGGCCTATTTCATGCACTAACTTCCTTTATAAGATCATTGCAAAAATTTTGGCCAATAGGATGAAGGAGGTTCTTAAATTCCTTATCAGTGAGAATCAAAGAGCCTTTTTGGCCAATAGAGATATAGGGGACAATATCCTATTAGTGCAGGATCTTCTTAAAGGTTACAATTAGCAAAGGAGTCCCCCAAAATGCACTATTAAAATTGATCTAAAGAAAGCCTTTGATAGTGTCAATTGGTGCTTCCTTTTTCAAACATTGGAGGTTATGAACTTTCCCCTAAAGTTCATACAATGGATTCAAGAATGTATTTCTAGTGCTTCTTATGGGGTTTTGATTAATGGGTGCCCTACGGAGATGTTCAAGGGCAAGAAAGGTCTTAGGTAAGGGGATCCTCTATCCCCTTACCTATTTCTTATTTGTATGGAGGTTCTCACCCAAATTTTAAAGCATAACACCTCTTCGGATCCAAAATTCAGATTCCATTCAAAATGTAAGAAAATTTCACTTACAAGTTTATGTTTTGCAGATGATCTTATTCTCTTAAGCAGAGCCATTGGCGAAGGGACAGTGTGGGCACTATGGGCAGCTGCCCACACTGCCCCAAAAAATTTTCTTAAAATTTCATGTAAAATTTTTTTTTTCCTCCACAAAATTTTTTTTTTAAGCTTTGCTTTACTAAAATTTTTGTTTACCCCCACTGGAAAAACTTCCTGACTTTCCCGCTGGTCATACTAATAAGTTAGAATCCAATTTCTAATAAATAGGGCATAAATACCCCTAACAATAGAGCTGAGTACAGTAAATCTGTAGGATGCCAAAAAGAGAATAGCAATCAAGGCCATAAAATCTACTTCCAGTTGGATGAGGTGATATCCCAAATTTCAGGGTCCTGTAAAGACTAAAGAGAACTCTTAAGAAGAGAACTCAGAAAACGCCAAACCAAGTCTGAACTCATCATCTCTTTCGGTGATCAGTCCCTTTTCTATAATTACTTATGTTGGTTGCGTGATGGATATGGAAAGACGTTAACATGTAAGGACTAAGGAATGAAAAGTACTCTTGGTCGGTGATTACTATTGCTATTACAGGGACAATAGATTAATATTTTTGGAAAATTCTCAGTACTTTTTATTTAGACGGTGATTTTTAAAAAAATATCTTTAACATTAATTAATTAAATGTAATTAATTAAAATATATTTTATTTATTAATTTAAATAAATTTTTTTTAAACATTTTTACATCTTAACTATTATTAATAATATTATTAAATTATTCTTAATTAAGTATTATAATTATAACCACATTCATTCTGTTCCATCGTACTACGAACTTAACACTAGCAATTTTTAAATGTCAAAAAAAAAAAAACACTAGCAATTTTTCCACTGGACATGTCTTTTTCTCTCTTTAATTCTTAGTCTCTTGCTTGGTTGAATTCTGAAAAAATTTCAGTTCTAGCAAGATTTTGAATGCTAATCATGAGCTTCAACTTGGGTTGGTCTCCTTCAACAATGGCAGTCAAAATGGGGATTAAGAGATGTGGAACTTCAAAAGTTGGTGGTGGTGGTGGTGGTGTTGGTAAGGTTTCAGCTACTGATTCCGACATTAGTTGTGGTGACGGAGGTTGCAGCAATGGCGGTCAGTTTCCGACTTTTCTTCCAAGAGAGGTGGAGAAGATAAAGGACCCATTTGCAAGATCTTTGGCTCAGAGAATCACAAGGATACCGGTCAAAGTTAAGGTCTTCGTCTCTCTTTCTTGTTCATCTTTCTGATTTAGAAACTAAAAGACTCAAAATTTTTGTTTTTAACAGTTCATTTTGACGCACTGAATCATCTTTACGTTTCTGTTCATCCTTATGCTCGTGAGTGCAGATTGGGTTTTCTGAAACTAGTGTTATGAGCAGCTGTGTTAAACCATCTGTACGAAGACAGACCAAAAGCCCAGTTGTTCTCCTGCACTGCTTTGATAGGTTTGCTGCTTATAAATCAGGTTCATCCATGACTGAACCTGGCTTAACCAGTCGCCATTTTCTGTACTGTAGTTCTTGTTTAGAGTGGAGATGCACATACCCTTCGCTTGAGGAGGCTGGTTTGGAAGCTTGGGCTGTTGACATTCTTGGGTGGGGCTTCTGCGATTTAGGTACATGTTAACTAAGAATCTGAGGTTCTAAATTGCAGATTGCGGATTATACTGCGATTCCGGCATAATGTCTGGTAACGGGCCGGACCGAAACCGCAACTGTATCCCTACAGGTCTAATTCTGCTTTTATCATTGTTACTTGTGACAGAACTTCGTCCACCATGTGATGTAGCTTCCAAACGGTATCACCTCTACCAGGTAAGTTCTTGAATTATGCTTTCCAAAGTTTTAATTAAGAATCTGAAACTGATTATGCCATTGAAACCAGCTATGGAAGTCCTATATCAATAGGCCAATGACACTAGTCGGACCAAGCCTCGGAGCCTCTGCTGCAATTGATTTTGCAGCCAATTTTCCTGAAGCTGTGAGTTGACCATGTTAGATAAAGCTCTGTTACGATCTTCTGAAATGATTAACATAAATCTTCCATCTTCCAAACTTTAGAAAAGAACAAGTTGAGCTTGCCATTTTGACAGGTTGAGAAGCTGGTTTTGATCAATCCAAGTGTCTATACTAAAGGCACAGGGAATCTAGCAAAGTTACCCGTACCAGTAGCCTATGCTGGGGTATGTCAAAGTTTGAAACTTGAAAATGCATAGAGAATGTGTAGTTTCTGGGATTAATTGGAGTGTTTTCAGGTTTCTCTGTTGAGGAGTCTACCTCTCCGTCTTTATGCGACTCTATTGGCTTTCAACGATATATCTTTCTCTACAATCTTGGATTGGACGAGAGTGAGTTGTGTTCTACTCCAGTTTTCTCTGCAAAAATGTTGCTTTTCCTTCTGTGTGTTTTCCTGGAAAACAAGGAATGAACTATAGATTACTTTTCCTTTTGTAAGTTTTCCTGGAAAACAAGGAATGCAGTATAATTTAATTTTCCTTGTGCAAATTTCCTGGAAAACAAGGAATGGACTATAAATTACTTTTCCTTTCTTAAAATTTTCCTGAAAAAAAAAGGAATGCACTATAATCTATAAATTACTTTTACTTCTGTAAATTCCTGGAAAACAAGAAATGCACTATAAATTACTTTTACTTCTACAAATTTTCCTGGAAAACAAGGAATGCACTAGTGATTACTTTTCCTTCTGTAAGTTTTCCTGGAAAACAAGGAATGCACTATAATTTACTTCCCCTTCCGCAAATTTCCTGGAAAACAAGGAAGGCACTATAAATTGCTTTTCCTTCTGCAAATTTCCTGGCAAACAAGTAATTCACTATAGATTACTTTTCCTTCTGTAAATTTTCCTGGGAAACAAGGAATGCACTATAAATTACTTTTCGTTTGTAACTTTTCCTGGAAAACAAGGAATGCACTATAATTTACTTTTCCTTTTGCAAATTTCCCGGAAAACAAGGAATGCACTATAATTTACTTTTCCTTCTGCAAATTTCCTGGAAAATAAGGAATGTACTATAAATTACTTTTCCTCTTGTAAATTGTCCTGAAAAAAAAAAGGAATCACTATAAAATACTTTTAAATTTTCCTGGAAAAACAAGGGATGCACTATAAATTACTTTTCCTTGTGTAAATTTTCCTGGAAAACGAGGAATGCGTTATGACCTGAAGTGATGTTCCAACACAGGTTGGAAGATTGCACTGTTTGCAACCATGGTGGACAGATGCAACTGTTAATTTCATGCTTAGTGGGGGTTATGATGTCAATTCCAGTATTAAACAGGTATAGCAGTTGTGAAAAAGGAGACTCTCCTGTAAGATAGTCCTTTTCATTTCTGTCTTATACTAATTTGGAGTTGACTTATTTTGTGGTTTAATTCAATTTGCAGAAATTTACTAAAAAATTATAGTTTTCAATTTTTTAAAAATACATATGTCCTTAAACTTCTATTAAAAAAGAAATAAAACAATTATAGTAAGAATAATATATAATCAACTAATCAAATGTCGAATGTTGATATGTTATTTTAACTTTACTTTTATCTTAACTCACCAATTAAATTTGATTCAAACTAATAATTTAAAATTATTGTAAAGTTTAATTAATTCGAGTCGAATTGAGTTAGGATGTGGTACAAGGTTTGTCTAGTGCGGAGAACTCAATTTACGTGTTTTGTAGGATATTGCGTTAATTCAGAGGTTTATCCAGTACGCATTCAAAAAGTAGCGGCTGCAGATTCTTCCGTTTAAAAAATAATAATTAATGTTTGATTGGTTTATATTTATTGTTTATGTTACATGTATTTTACTATTTTCTTAAAACTTCTTTAAAATATAACCATAGAGACTTATTTAACTCTTTTTGAAAAAAAAATATAATTGTAAATTCATTTATTTGCTAACTATTTTACGTGCTTCCATTGCTTACAATCATATTAAACAGGTAAAGCAGAAGACTCTGATCATATACGGAGAACACGATCAAATAGTGAACTACAAAGTTGCAGAGGTAATTGCAATCCAATTCTGATGAAGATGTAGTTGTTCCTGATCATCTGATTCAAATCCCAGCTTCTGTTTTAACTCAATGCAGGCTCTGCAATCCCAACTATCGAATGCAATTATCCAACAAGTACCAAACTCTGGCCACCTGCCTCATGTTGATAATGCCAAGTATGTTGCTCAGCTTATTGTGGATTTTAACTCATCTGATCTGTAAAATTTTACTGAAATGGAAAAGATGATAGATCAGAACCTGATTTTTATTTTCAATTCACAAGTTCCTGAACATATTACAAGTTCAGTGTAACCTGGAGACATATGAGTAAAGAGAATAGTAAGAATTTCCTTGCCCTCTAGCTTTCCTTGCGCTCTTGTTTCTGTGGATAGAAAAAAGATCGATCTGATGAATGATCTTTTCTGTCATGCTTCCACTCGAGTAGAGATGACAATGGTGCCCAGTTCCGACCCAATCTAGCTCAACCTGAAGTCAAAACATACGATTTGAATTATCTAAACTTTTAATTGGGCTCGAATTTTTTTTATTTTTAATTTTTAAGCTTTAGAATGGACTTACATTTTGCAGTTTGATATGACTCGAAGTTTGAATATATTAAATATTTTTATTAAAATGTCGTCATTTTAAAATGACATTAAATTAAAATTATAAAATAAGCAAGATTAACCCAAACCTAATCAAACTTTGAAGCCACAAATTCTAAGCTTATCTGAGCCTCAAAAATTTCCAAACTGAAATCAAACTTGTTTGATCCAAGTTTGACTTACCCTAATACCAAACCTACTTTTAACGTGCCCTATAGTATCTAGTTGTTATATTTTAGAATAATCACTCCTTCCTTTTTTAACCATCATCGTTCAATCCGAAATCTCGCAATAAAATGAAATCTAGAAAAGTCTGATAGTAAGCAACCTTACCCCTCTGATATCCCTACACAGCAAATTAAAAATCTAATTTAAAACAACATTTTTACAAATTAAAAATAAGATTGTAAACTATTTTAATAACAAACTTTTTTTAAAAAAATCTTATTAAATGAATAAATTAACATTATCATAAATTAAATTTCAATTTTAAAAGTTATTATGTAAATAACAGTGGTGTATATACAGAAATAATTTGTAAGTTAACATTTTAGATTTTACAGAAATAATTTATGATTTAATATTTTAGTTTTTATACACCACTGTTGTTCAAATATGTAGCAACAATTAATTGATTTCCCCAGTAATCATTCAAACAAACCAAATTAATATCTACCAAAGGTACTTTGGCATTAAACAAGTTAACTATTGTAATTTAGAAACTGTCAAAAAAATTATGAATCACAACAGCTTATAATGAAATCATTAAACAGCACTCAGTAAGTTGGAAACAAACTTGCATTAACATCTGTTTCATTGATATTGATCTAAAACTATCAAACTAAACCACTTTGTTATGGGAATTGCTTGATCTTCAAATTGATCAAGGTGCAACAACAATTCGCCCTGCAACTTGATCAAGATCCCGTTGACCGCTTGAAGTGATTCTCCTTCCACTGATACAACACAAGAACTGAACTCAGGGAAAATTGAATTGTGGACGGAGACTTGAAATGTTCAGAACACAAAATGCTATTGATTAAGATGTAATGTTTGTGCAAAATATAATGCAGATATTAGGAGAATGCAAGCTCAAAGATTCAGAAACTCACCCCTTGAGGTCAATCTCAACGATGTTCATTTGCTGCAACTGTTGTAGAATATGTCGGGCAACAGCACCGCTGCTCTTGCAAAAATGGGGTGGACGACTTCCGTTCCTCTTGCTCCCTCCATAAATTCTACGGAAAGCCCCCACACCAAGGCCTCCTCTCAAGTAAATTTTCCTTGCCATAGAGGCTAAAATAAGATTAAACATTGTGGTTACAATTCATATTACAACTATTATCGGTACACAAATTATATCTTACAGGAGTGCTCATCTGCAAATACATAAAAGACACAGGGAAAGGGAGAGGGAGAGGGAGAGGGAGAGGGAGAGTGGCCTACCAGCTCTAATGTAGTACCAGTCTGGATCATATGGTGCGAGCTCCTTCAATGTACCGGTCTTCACAATATCGGTCCACGGGGGCAGCTCAATCTGTTTCCAAAAGAAAATCATTCAGGTCTGATTCATAACCCAGCAATGCACGTCATCTTGTCAACCTTAAAAGACTGTTTATGCAGAATTTCATTTGGATATGATTACTCAACACTATCCTAACTTATGATCCAGAAGATCTGTGAACAATAGTCAAAATGTCATTAGCCAGTGTTCACCTAACTACTAAAAATGATCCATAAGAGCAAGCTCTCATTAAAGATTAACTAAGAGACTAATGGAAACATAAACTGACTCTGTCACCTCGGTTCCATAAAAGCAACTAAAGTTGCTCCTTCTGTTTTTAATGCCAAGTACTAGTACTGATTTTTCATCAGTGAGACAATTCATTTCTTTAAGGAGAACAAAAACACTCAAGAAAAACAGAAACCTTTTCCCTTCACCCCTTGCCTCCTCGACCTAAAACAAAGAGAAGCCATAATTCCATGCAACACGATTCCGAACTTTTCAATCCACATTAAGATATCAAGATAATACGAATGAAAAACAGCTAACTTTTCCCCACACCCCTTTCCTCCGCAACCTAAACACAAAGAGAAGCCATAATTCCACGTAAACCAATTCCAAGCATTTTAATCCACATCACTTGTTACGCACCATCTACTCTATTTAAATCCAATCGAATATCATCATCATACATATGAAATCCAAAACTTTCACAGCTTCCTACCAACGCATATCACCATTGCAAAAACACATTGCATATCAATAAATCCAATATCAAATTGTTCAAGCAGAAACTTAAAATCAAATACTAAGATTAGATCACTAACACGATAAGCAACTTAACATTACAGGCTCAACTACCAAAGCCATCCCCGATTCAGGACTAAACATAACCACACAAAAAAGTTCAAAACTTTTCATCAACCCATATCACCAAATTCAAAACCCACTTTACCAAACTTGAATGCAGACTCGCATAAGTGCGAATACGAGTACAAATACATACAGATGCATACAATGTGTGTATATACAAGTGCATTACCTTGCCAGATCGCTTCAGGTGGGCAGAGTAAGCCCTGACAAATTCATGGGGTGAGACATCCTTCACAGTCTTAGCAGTCGCCATTGGTCTGAGCTAAAGGCCTCTCTCCGGTGGCTAAAGCTGCTGTGAAGGCGTTTTGAAGAAGTACCGCTCTCGCTAGGGTTTTTGTGACTGCGTTTATAAGTATATTTATATATTCTAATTGGGTTATCTAAATGTGGCCCAAATCAATAAATTGAGGATTTCACATTAGGGCCGAAATTAAATTGATTTTATTGTAATTTGCTTTTTCATAAATTAATAGGTAGATAATAACAATCATTAAAAAAAACTCTATCAATTCGATTGGTTCAATCTTAAAAATTTTGAATCGTATAATTTTTTGATTCGGTTCTTAACGTTTGTTTTATTTACTTCAACCTGATCTTAATCAATGAATTTTATAGAATAATAAATTATTACAAACTAAAATAAATCAATTAATTTTTATTTAACAATATATTTTTTAATTAAACTTTAAATTCTTTGACGAGTAAGAATAATCACTTTCAATCGTATTTTAGTTTTTCTAATTTTATTTAATCTTTAATTAATTTTATAATGATTTAACATCGGATGAATCTTTTAAACCTTAAATCTTTTGTCTTATCGGTTTAACTTCCGATTCATTTTTTAAAACATTGGATAATAGTATCTTAGGCCGAAACAATTAAATTCCTTTATGATATTCTTACAAGTAAATAAAAGATGTATAAACATAACTTTTATTTTAGGGAATATAAAACCTTTTTTATATTAGGAATATTAAGAATTTCAACTTTACGCTTTTTCTTAATTCTAGAAAATAAATACTGTTTTTATGCTTATATCCTATTTTAATAAATTTTCACCTTCATTTCTATCTTTAATTTTTATGAATTTTAGTTTTTATTAATATCTCTTATATTTAGATTTATTATATTTTGATATATGAAATTTGAAAATGTTAAGTTGTTGAGTTATTTGAAAAAAAAAGTTACCTGTTTAATTTTTAGACCGATATTTAAAATATTGATTTTACGTACATGATAATCTACAAATCATATATTTTAAATAAATTACTAAAATAACAAATTAGATCAAAGTAATTTTTTTATTATTGTGTCTTCATTTCCAATCATCTGTCATCTTCAATTTTAAGTTGAATTGTAGCTTTCAAACTTTTAATCTTTTGAATTACTTTTTTAAATTAGTTTAATAGACTTATAAACCCTCACTTAAGAATATTATATATTGAATATTATTGTTCTTTTAAAGAAATGAGAAAGGTTTCCTATTTGCATTTTAAGATAACCCAAGAGAGATGTCAATGGCCAGGTCAGGCCGAGTTGCTCTTAGTCCAACCTATAATTTTTTTTTTGCCTCCAATGTGGATCCGTCCATGCCAGCCCTACCCTAAGCCAGGGTGGCCCATGGCTTGGCCTAATACCGAGTTGACTACCCCATGGCCAAACGGACCATAGGCGAATCGGGCTAATGCAACCCATCATATATATAATTTTAGAAATACTTCAAAAATGAAGTTGTTCTTAACAAAACGAGCCAACCATGGTCGGCTCAACCTCAGCTCATGGCTCAGTCAACCAGAGCTAAAATCGAGCCAAGCCCTTTTTAATATCCATATAACTAAACCATATCATAAGTCTACAATATCTCTCTCCTTGGCTTTTTATAGAAAACTTGAAATTCAATTTCCTTTTTTTCTAAGCACATACTTTTCATTATCACCCATTTCATATCCTTTTCTTCAACACTTCTTTTTCCCTTATTTTGAAATGTATTATGAAAGCAAAGTACTTATTAACTAATATCATTTGAGTTTCTAATTACAATCATACCACTAATAATTAGTTTATCAAAGCACATGAATATTTCCAAATTTTATAAATCAAATCGAAAGTTAAATTTGTTAGACAAGAAGTTTCAAGTTTAAAAGGCTCAACTAATATTAAACTGTCATAAAATTAACCAAATATTAAATAAAATTAAAGAATTTAAAATATGACTCAAAGAAATTGTTCTTATCTATCAAAGATTTTTTTTGATAAACTAATTATGGTTTTAGACAAATATTAAAGTAATATTACAAATAACTTATTTTTTATAATTATCATGTTTATCTCAATGAAATTAACTTTAATCAAGTAGACTCATACGAAGCCAAACTCTTTTAATACCTTTTCATTATACTTATTAAAATTAAACTCTATACTTTAACGAAATTAAGTTTTATTACTCGAATTAATAAATATAAAAATAGATCTCATATGTATTTTAACAAGAAAAGTAAAATCAGTTCAATCCAATTTAAAATTAATAGATCAATTATTTAATTAAAATATAAATTGAATTTAAATTTCATTTTGTTAAATTTAATAAGAAGATTTTATTTTGTTTAATTTTTAAAATGATATCGTTTTATTCTAAAAATAAAATTAATATACAAGGGCATGCTATAAAAGCCCATTACTTATGGGCTTCAAATCCAATGGGTACTAAAGGCTATCAAATAAACTTTATTTTTTTAATTATAAAAATAAAAAATTTAAACCTGAAAGTGGATGAAGAATTATATTTATTTATTCAAATTTTATTTTCTACACACCCAAAACAAAATTAAAGTAAAATTGAAAATATCAAGAAAAAAAAGTTACTTGAAAAATAAAAAATAGATAGACTACCCCTACCTCCACGCGTGACCAAAAAGCGCGTGGAATCTGTATATCCTCTTTCACTTTTTCCCAGTGTTCACACCGCCACTCACCCTCTCAAGTGTCCTTCCACCTATAATCATACCGTCCATTTTCTATATATGTTAATCCAACGGCATCTGATCAGCTTCGCGAACGAGCGAAGCACACAGAAAATTATCTCTCACCCAACCTAGTTCCAAACCTCAGGTTCGGGCTCGAACCTAAAATGGAGTAGTGCAGTTGTCTTAAAACTGTATTTTTTTCATTACAAATAATTTGGAGTTCGAAATTATTTATGATTTTTGGACAAAGCCACTTTTACGGTTTCGATCGCTATATCCTCGGTTTTGGTCTGAATTCCCATGAGACTTTGAGAGAGATGGGGTTTCAGTTCGTAGAGAGGTAAAGCTTGAAAGAGAGGTTTAGTGTGTGTGTTTGTGTTCTTTTTTTCTTTGGAAGGAGGGAGGGACCGTAGTTTGCAGCTTGTATAACCAGGACCCTCATAGGAAATTTGCTGTTTTGTTGGTTTCCTTGCTCTGTCTTTTGGTCTCTTGAGTTTTGATAGTAAATGAGTCTACTTGGTATTCATTTGCTTACACTCTCCTTCAGTTAGAACCCTAAAATTCTGGCTTACCCAGATCACACTATCACTTTGAGGAGGTGTACTTGCTTGTGTCTTGGAGCACCGGGCTTTTGGTAATGGCTCTGTTGGCTTTCTTGGGATTTTCTTGCTTGTCTTCCTGTTCTTGATGGAAATGGTTGGTCTTTTGGTGTTAATTTTGAGTTTTGGGGTGTTGATTTTTGGGGAATTGTGCGGGGAATGGTTGTTCAGAGCTGATTTGTGAGGTACTCGGGTGGTTTTCGTACATGGGGTATCTTTATGTTTAGGGCTTTTTGTGCAGGGTTAGTACGTTTTATTAATTTTTTTTCCTTGGTCTAGGATGTTGCTGCTAAATGTATTTTGGTTAATTTTACATTTAATTTGTCTTAAATTCCATAACTCAGTGAAATAAATGCTTCTCAGTTTGCCATTTCCGTTCTAATCTTGTTGTACTTTGTACTGATTTTTTAAAGTTTGGTTTTCAGTCTTTGCAAGCACTAAATTTATGCACCATCTTCAAAGTTGGTTCTTTTTTATGTGGAAAAGCAATTAAAAAGGCTAAGACATTTAAGTTATTGTCAACTGGTTTTGAAGAAGGTTCACTGCCGAGATTTGATATTTTCATTAATATATTTCAATGTTAATAAGGAATTATGGCTGTAATATTGGAAATTACTATGAATTTTGTATGCAAGTGTTATAGGATCCATCATTTGTAATATTGGCATCAAGGTTTTCCCACTAATATTGTTCACTTATATCTTGTTTAACGGAATTCAGGCATAGCAAGTGATGTGGTTGACATTTTAGCGTCCAAGCTTACTAGCTTAGAGCGTGATAGTTTTGTGGTGTAATGTTATTACTTAGCATTTTATTCTGCTTCTATGATTCGCCACGTGTCTAGCTTCTCTTTTTTCCTGATGCAAATAATTTCTTGTAAACTTTTGCCTGACTCATTTGTTAACTGATTCTGCAGGTGAGTGCAGCCATAAGAATTTTGGTTGGAAGTTGTGATTATTTGCCTTATAGGAACTTATATATGGATGGACAGACCTACTTTCTGTGCAACTAATTAACTGGAGACTGTAAGGAGATCAGTCTCCTGTTTTTTAATGCCTGATAACGAAGCTGAAGAGCGTTTCAGCAAGCTGTGTGAACAAGGAATCTCATCTCAAGGAAATTATCTATCTCGAGCAGTTGGCAATCAGGCAACTCTCAATTTCAGTCGGTGGTTCGGACAGCCAATTGCTTCATCACAAAACTTTAATCTGAAAAGCTACATATCACCAGAACTAGGTACTGTTTGGGCTTACTCACACTGTCTGGTACTCTTGGTATAATTGGTGGCTTCCCTTTAACTTGGAATTTGAAAAAATATGATTGCATTTGTTTACAGCATTATTAGTCTCTTCCTTCATGTTTTACCTAACTCGTAGTATAACTACTTTGGTATCTATAGATTGTGTGGCGGTTCAACGTGGTGAGTCAAGTCTGCCATACTATCAGGAGTATACTCAATTAATTCCAGGACTAGAGCATTCCAAAGGTCCTGCCACATATTCTCCGTTAAACTTAAATGTCTTGTTGGCTGAAAGGCAGAATTACCAATCAGAGTGGAGCCAACCTGGAGTATTTGGTGAAACTAACTGTTATGATCAGCAAGTTTTGAATTCAAGAGGCTTCTCTGGCTTTCAACGTCAACAGGAATATGAGTGTGCTGATAGTCCCACCGTGACAGCAAATTCTGAAAGGTCAGAGATTACTGAAGCTTCAAGCGATCTTCACTTCTACAAGGGACAGCAGCAACTTCTTAGGGACCAACAGCAGGCTGCTCAAGTGGCTCACCCAATGCAGCAGTCTGGTTATAATGATATGCATATGTTGCAGCAGCAGATGATGTTCAAACAACTTCAAGAACTCCAGAAACAGCAACAACTTGAGCATTTAGGTGATTCCCTGAACCAGGTTAGCTCTGCAGGCAAGCAAACTGGTGGAGTCCATTTTTCACCCCTCATCAATGGAACACCTGTTCATGATTCATCACAAATGCTCAGGAACTTGATGCAGCAAGGAGCACCACCCCTTGCCCCAGGAATGGCTAATAAACTTATGTTTTCTCAGGAGCAACTTCTGGCTCTGCAGTCCATGGGTCTAGCTTCTCAGCAGCTTGATTTATATGGCATGCCGATTACCAGCATGAGAGATAATATGGGTCAGCAAGCCCATGTAGTATCTCATAATTCTGTTAGTTTGGCCAGTGGTCAAATCCCAAAATCCATGATTCATTCCTCCAACTTTGCTAACTCTTATACGGGAGATACTTCTGCTGTTCCCTTAGATTTAGTAGGCTTACCACAAGGAACGTTGACGGCAAAGGAGGGATTTCAGGAGAAAGGCAATCTTGGACAACTTTCAATCCAAGGTCTAAATGGTGGAGTTTTCCCTGGAAATCCCCAAGAAGTTAATACTCAACAACCAAATATCTCTCAAAAACAACTTGGTTCTTCTCAAGGTTTGGTTCCATTGGACCCTATGGAAGCAAAGATTCTATATAATATGGACGAAAGCATCTGGAATGCTTTTGGAAGTCGTTCTGATATGAGTGCTGGAGGTTATGGCAATGCACTGGAACATGCAGATTCACTAAATGCTTTCCCTTCTGTCCAGTCTGGAAGCTGGAGTGCTCTAATGCAGTCTGCTGTGGCCGAAGCTTCTAGCAGTGATACTGGTATGCAGGAGGAATGGAGTGGCTTGACTTTTCAGAACACAGAGCATTCGACTGATAATCAGATATCAAGCTTTGTGGACAGTGAGAAGCACCAGACAGGCTGGGCTGACAACTTGCAAGGTTCTTCCTCCTTTAATTCAAAACCTTTTCCATTCATTACTGATTCAAGCCAGAGCTCCAGCTTCACCGGCTTTCCACAACCTAATATCCATTTTTTAACTGAAAAGAGAGAGGATATGTTACATGGTGGCCCAAATGAATCAATTGTGGATTACAACCATCAACACGAGCCATCGGTTGTGGAAGCACGGAAGGTTCGATTGCTTATGGGTGCTGACAATGCATGGGCCGGGCAGTTATTTGAACACACCCGGAGTGATGGGCAGCTGCAAAGAATATCCTCAAATGATCTTTCCAAAGGTGTCAATGGCCACGAGATCTTGGGGAAAAGTCAGCAGGTAATTGACAGTGCCCGTAACTGGAGAATCAGTGAAACGAATGTAAAACAGCAGAGCAACATCCAAAGTGAGAATTCTAGTGACTACTATATGTCCAAAAGATTGGGTTTCTATGAGCAAAGACATTTGGGGCAGTCCAAAATTTTTGATAGTGTCTCTAACAGTTCCATGACTGTGGATAAGGTGATGATTTAGCTTATCATCACAACCATAATTCTCTAACTGACACCATTTTAATCAGTAATTAGTAATTCAAGTTTTCTTTACAGGGATCTTTACCAGATTTTCAAGAAAGTTCTAGAGCATCAGAGGAAATAACTGCCGGAAGACATCAGAATTCTCATATCTTTGATGGATCAGCACTCCCTGATGGGTCAAGTGTCATTGCACAGACAGGGTACCTAGTCTTGAGACTGTTTATACAAACGTTCTGTTGCTTTTCCAGACTGTTAAGGCTAATGTGTCTTGTTGTTTCTAAAATTTGTTCTCTTGTTTTACAACTTTCATTTAAAAGCTATCGGTATTTGAATCAGAGGTAACTTGCTAGATTTATTACTTGCACTTTGCGATGATCTTACGGAATCTTTGAATGAAATAATGTGGCAGTGAACATATGCTTGAACTCCTCCAAAAAGTTGATCAGTCAAAGGATGATGGTATTATGAGACCATTTGGATCTACTGTACCTAACGCATTGCCCAAGTTGCCTGGAGAAGATTCTTGTGATACAGCTGTTGCTCAACTGTGCTCTCAGCCTTCTACTTCCCAAGGTTTTGGCTTGAAGTTGGGTCCTTCTTCTCAAAGACTACCCAATTCTAGTCAAATTAATGCTGAAACAGTGGGGAAAAATTGGAGATGGTTAGGTTCTCCATCTTCTTTCCAGCCTTTGCCTTCTTTGTATGAATCCTCTCAAAGAATGCCTACTGTTGAGAGATCCTCTATCTCTGTAAAAACTGGCTTTTCTTCGCATCTAAATATGCAAGGAAATGACCTCAGATCCATGGAATCTGGTTCACCGAGTACAAGAAATCGGCTTCAAATGCATCCCATAAATGATGCTCCAGTAAAATCTGAGTCTTGGCAGGTAAACTTACCTAATTCTATTGCCAAATATTCCCCTTTTACCAAGTCTTCCAATCAAGATGCACATGATCAGATTCCCTCAAAGCCTGTTGAAGAAAACTTCCCAGTTTTGGAGGCTTCACCTGTGCCTCAAAGGTCTGCAGTGTTAGACATCTCTCGACAGGATGAAAATTTCACAAAGCCTCATAATGTGTGGATAAATGTACCTACTCAACGACAACAATCTGGTGCCGTACCTGTTAAGTTTCATTCCAGTTTATCTTCCTATGTAGATCTGTCGAATAACTTTCTGACAAGCACCTTTCCTGTTCATGGGGTCTCAAATGACCAAAAATCTGTAAGAAGTGGGCATAAACCATTAGAATTTAGTGGGTCTTATAATTCACAGAGCTTTGGATTCGGGGCTGGAAAAGAAATCTTACAGCAGCAAACAACTCCTGACATATTTGGCACTTCCCAGTCAAGTGGTGTATCTCAAGGCCTAGACCATGTTTCAGATGCAACTTTGCATGCCTCAGCCTCATTGGTGTCTCATTCTCAGCAGCACGATCTTGATAAGGTAAGTCATATTAACAGCTCTGCTTCAGCTTCCATAGAAAAAATGTCTTGATGCCTACCTTCAGTTTCCTGATCATAGCCATAACTACCCCCTTCTTCACCAATTGCAGGCGAGGAACAGTGTTGCTGAAGTTCAGCATGCTACTGACCGGCAGTTTCATAAATATGGTTCAAGTTTCAGAAAAAATTTGGACAATGGACTGAATGAAACAATACAGTCTAATCAAGCTTCATCTGTTGATGACAAAATGCTAAGCTTCTTAGGAGAAGCAAGAGATAGACACACTGTGAAAGCTTCTTCTCAGCCAACTCTTTTAGCCAGAACTGTTCAGGACATGGTGACATTTAGCCACAATGACTCACAGACCCAATCTAGTGGCAATGGTCCACAGTCTAATAATACAAGTTATAGCCAGGTTAATTTGCAGATGGTACAATCCTGGTTTAAGCAGAATGGGTCTCTTCAGAATGGGCAAATGGTAAGAATGTTTGATTCTGGACTTTCAAGAATTGGAAAATCATCTCAGGATTTGGATATCCAGACTTCTATGGAGCAACTTTCATCTGCTGGTGATGCTGGTCAAGGGGGGATGGTTTGGCCAAATGGAAGTACCACTGTAGCAACAAATCAACAAGTAAGAGTGCCTTATACTTCAGGAACTATGAATCAGCTAGCTATTATTCGACCCAAAAAGCGGAAAACTGCAACTATAGAGCCTTTGCCATGGCACAAAGAAGTGACTCAAGATTCCAAAAGGGCTCGAAGTATTAGGTATCTCTCTTATTAATGCCTCTTCCTTTTTCATCCCATCATCCCCACACTTTTTCTCTACTTCTCTTTTATTTAGAAGGAAATAATGATTATTTGTTACATCTTGTACCTTTCAAAAATAGAAGAAACTAGTTATATTTTTTTTCTTTTTCTCATCAATCCCTTTGTTTCACTAAAGCTAAGTTATTGTTTACTTGCTTTTAGGTTTTGTGTATTGTTCTTTCGTTGTTAATTGTGCATTTTTTTTCTTTTGCAGTATCTCCGAAGAAAACTGGGCGCAAGCCACAAATCGACTGATTGAGAAGGTGAGAATTGGTAAACAGTAAATGATTAAAAGATTTGTGTTTTCGGCCTAGGCATTGATTTTGTAATACGGTTCTTGTTTCCTTATTTTTGTTGCAGGTGGAAAATGAAGTGATTGAAGAAGTGCAACCAGTAGTTTGGTCAAAGAGAAGGCTAGTATTGACAAGACAGCTTATGCAACAGCTGTTTTGTCCTGCACCAGCGTCGTTTCTATCTGCTGACTCAGCCTCAAATTATGATCTCATATCGTACTTGATATCCAGATTATCAATGGGTGATGCATGTAGCCTCACTTACTGCGAAAGAAATGACTGTCTTGAGACTTTGGACTATAGTAACATGTGAGTATCACTTTCCATTAACTGTATGAAACAATGATTTGACAAATCAAGACTGATTACTCTGTTTATTGCTAAAGCAACTTTCTTTTTGCTCTAAACCTTATCATTGCCGTATAAATTTACCCAGGAATTCAGAAGAGCAGAAAGTTCCTGAGAGAAGTGATCAACAAGTCTTAGATGTTCTGGACAACTTTATTGATAAAGCAAAGAAACTGGAAAAAGACTTCCAAAGGTATAAAGAATTTTTACAATGTTGCAAGGTGAATACACAGTGTCACTGACTATTTGATAATATGTTTTCTAAACTTCATCCGTTCGATAATGTAGATTGGAAAAGACATCTGTTGTAGAGGTAAGATTGGAACTCCAGGAACTGGAAAAGTTTTCTGTAATAAATCGTTTTGCCAAGTTTCATGTCCGGGGACACATGGATGCATCTGGCCTTCTTAGACCGACTCCGCAGAAATATTTTGCAGCTTTGCCAAGCCCTACGAATCTACCTGATGGGGTACAATGTCTTTCACTATGAGTATCGGCTGCATATCTCCAACTCAAAAGCCTCTTTATATCAAGGTCATGCATTCCATAGAATACTCAAATGTCCCTAACCTTATGGTCTTAATTATAAAGTTGACATGCTGACATGCAAGCAAGAAGCGTGGTGTGAAATGGAATGCAGCACTAGTCAACACCAAGTACATAAGGGCTCTTTAAGGTTTTGAGTCTAGGCCTCTTGTTGTCATTTTTGAGAAAGTATATATTTTTTTCACTTGTATATTTTAATGGAATTCCATGGAACAGGAAGTATCCAACTAACGTCTTACAGGAAAAGAGGATCAGTAGTGTGGATGCTATCTGGTTCCTAACATAAGTTAGCCAATTTTAGCTCATGTAATCTATGGCAGCAAATGTCTTTATTCTCTGTCCCATATATTTGTCTAACCCATTTCAGCTCTTCCTGTTCTTAACCTGAGAAACAGGGTACCTGCCATTGTTGTAGACCAAACAATTCAGGCAAATTCCATTTTCTGCTAGTTCCAACAGGAGCATGAACAACTACAATTGGACTTTGATCAACTGTAAAAGAATAACTAAACAAAAGCCTCTCTTTGACTTGAGATGCCATTAAAAATCTGTGCTTTTATAAACGTTTGTTTTCTTTGAAAAGTACAGGGTATTGGACGTCACTCACCTCACTAGCATCTTAATGGGGACAGGAAAAGATCTTACCGAAAAGGTTACAGAACCTTCTAATGCAACTTTTCTTGTTTTCATTGAAAAGTACCAAAGTATCAGACATTGATTCTGTTGACCCTCGTTGTCCTAACCTCTTTCCGCTGCATATGATTGAGTAAAAGACAAGGATATGACTTAAAAAGCAGACTGTTTTATGCAATTTGAGGATTCTAAGTTGTCCTTTCTTTGTCAGGAAGCCGGACACATCAGTAGTATCTGATACTGTCATTAACTAACTACCTTCTGATCAACCTGTCAGTATCAGAATCTGTAACTGACTCATGATTGGCAAAACCTGAAAAGATACATCTATATTTATATATATATATATAAAGAAAAAGAAACAGAAACCAGTCAATTTTCATATCATACACACAAAGATACTAAGTGGGGCTGGTTTAGATCTTCTCCCAAGACTCTGATTGGTGGCCTAACAACATTTGGTGGGGGATATGTTCATGTTTTCTAATAACTAAACAGGTTTTTGTAATCCTAAACCATTACATCTCATGAAGAACATGGGTCCCAGAAGTCACAAGATGACGTTTTTGTTAGTAAAACTTGAGTCTTTCAGGTTCTGTCTCTGATGTGGTCCTGTTGCGTGACTTACGTTTGTATCCTTATGCAAGTTGCTTGTCTCCTGCATTTCGTATCGTCAGCGCGTGTCCATCAAAACATAATCCCTATCAAAGAAGTGTCAAAATGACTTCTCCGTAAATATATGAACACCAACTGTAGGTTTGGTCCTGTTCCTGAAGCATTGGAACAAGGAAGTTGGTCTCCAACTCCTTGGGAAAAAAGGAAAGGGATATTTGTTGTCTTCAACTTTGAAAGGTGTGACAATAATGGGATATCTCAAATTTATATATATAAATATATGCTATATCTCCAAATATGCAAGTATAATGAGAGAAAATTTTATTTTCATGACGGGACCTCACAATTGTTAAAATTTGATATGTGCAAAATAACTCGTAAAGCAATTTTACATCTCATTTGGGAGCCGGGTTTTTTGGAATCGAAAACAAGCCCAATAGTTGACAGGTTTTATTGCATTTGGGCTTAACTGCTTAAGTTATGAGCAAGCCCTACTTCATCTTCTAAAAAGACTTTTTGATTAAGGATATTATGATCCACTTTAATGATTGCTCAGGCTAGCTAGGCCTGGAACTGATTTATAAGGCTTTAGATGAACCCTTTTGTTGTTGTTGGAAATGGGTTTTGGAAATAGCCCAAAACCCAATTCTTACAACATTTGGATCAGTTAGATTCAATGCTGGATCAAACTTTATTGCAAGATTTACAAATTTTCACTAATATTTTATATGATATTTATTTTAAATTATGTTAATATCATTTAAAATCTTCAATTTTGATTAACAACAATAACAGAAATCCTAACATAAAATTAAAAAATTGAGATTATAAGTTATAAACCCTTAAGAGTTTTTAAATTATATAGATTATATTGTAGATATTAAATTTGATTAAAAAAAGGTTTGACTTTTGTTCAATTTGATTTGAATTTATAAACAAATTTTGATTTAACCGAACTTCAGTCTAGTATAAATAAAAATTTTGAGATTAGAGTTACTCGATTTGAACTTGATCGACTTAATTCGAACTTAACTATCTCGATTTAAAATGAAAATCTTTATTTCTTTTCAAGCCAACCCATTCGAGTTTCGATTGAAGTTTAGATTTATAAGTTGAATTTCAATTTATAATAAGGTCTTATATTATTAGAACCCAACTTAACCTATTGTTATCTTTTATAAATATTATAAATTTAACGACATGATATATGAAATTTTCATATAGTCTATGAAAATTTTATAAAAATTATCTTTTATAAATATTATAAATTCAAATAATGCTTACGCAACCATTCAATAAAAAATTTAAATCTAAACCGAAATAATTAAATTCGAATTGTGATATAGTCAGAGAGGCGGGATAAAGGGGAAGGGTCCCAAATTCAGGAGACGTTCCATGTTAGACAAAACAAGTGGGGCAATCCATAAACAAAAAGGGTTAGTCACCCATGTTTTATCGTATTGACTTCTACCGACCAAAAATACAAAAAGGAATAAAGCAATTACTAGCACATGACTCATTATAGTGTTTCTCTCTCTTTTTTCTAAATCACATAATAAAAAATAAAAAGGAGTTCTTTTTTTATAAAATAAAAAATTAAAGAAAAAGATAAACGAACATATAATTTAGTCAAACACGTGCTTGAAGATTTTGTATTTATTTACTTATTTTATCTTTTTTTATTTTTTACTTTGTTTTGTATTTATTGAGTTATTTATTTTATTACTTATTTTTATATTTTATTTGCATGTATTTATTTATTTATTTATTTTATTACCATTTTCTTTTATACCTAATTTTATTTTCTTTTTCTTTTTAATTATTATTACTTAATCATTTTAACATGTATCTTTTTCTTACGTGGGTTTATTAGAAACATCTTCTCTTCCAGTTAAGAATAAGATTGTGTATTTCTAAATCTTTTCAAGCCGAGCATTTTCTTACATGTTTGTTTAGAATATGGATATTGTTTGGTTATGAAGAGGAATAAATTTTTTATGAAAATGAAAAAAAGAAAAACTTTGTGATGTAAAATTTTTTTGTAAAACTAATTGAAGCACATGTTCATGTAAACTTGTAGCTTTATTTATTAATTGCATATCACCTTAATTTATCTAGCATGCACTCTTACCCTAGCATGAATTAAAATATATGTTTATGTTTTTTTTAAACGGAGGAACCGCAGCTGCTATTCTTTGGATGCGCACTAGATAAACCTTCGAATTGATGCAATAGCCTGCAAATCACGCTAACCAGATATTTCGTACTAGGCAAGCCCTGTACGACATGCTCGATCAAAGGAACATTAATAAGAAGATTCAAACACATGACTTTTGGCCCCATATCTCCCACTCCACCAACTCAACTACTCCAGGGGTCTATATGTTTATGTTGATATTATACAATTCAAAAATACTAATAATAATCTATTTTAAGCGTATTTAAAAACTAGTAATACACTTTTTAATTATAAAAATTTTATTGATGATGAATATTGTCTTCACTTATTTAGCCATTGAGAAGAAAAGTGTCCTCCAAACTTTCTTTTTTCTTGGATAATTAATCAAAGTGTTTTAAAAAGTGGACCAGAAGTTAAATTGGTAAGACAAAAGATTTAAGGTTTAATCGATATTAGACTGTTATAAAATTTGTTATAAAATAAATAAAATTAAAGAATTTGAAATATGATTAAAAGAAATTATATTTACTTAAAAATTTAAAATTTAATTAAAAAGATACTGTTAGATAAAAATTAATTAATTTATTTTAGTTTGGTAGGCTCTGAGTCGTACACACTCCAAACACATTCTAATCCATTATCATCCTTATATTTATATCAAATTACAAACTAAGTACAAAATTTAAAGTAAAAATGATTAGACATCCTTATAATATGATCAATAATAAATTGGAAAGTCTGGAAGATGAAGCGCTGCCTCTGCGATTTGATCAGTTCCATGCAGGGAATGTGGAGAACATGCTGTACATTTCATGCTGCTTATCTGTCTCACTCTTTTTCGCACGCCAATCCCTCTTCCCTCCTTCTCTTTCATAGCTAAACATTTCTTTTTTTTTTTCTATATTACAGAAAAACAAATAATGTCTAAATCACAAAAATTTAAAATTGGACAAAGAGAACACTTTTAAATTTTTAAGTAAATGAACAAAAAATAAGGATTATCAAATTGTAATTTCACATTATGAATTTGAATGTATTAATATTATCAAATAAAAAATAACTCATTAACACGAGCTTGTTAATTTTTTAACTTTTAAAAATTATCAATAATTCTCTTTTAATTTTGAGTTTATAACACTCATCCTCCTATAGTCATTGTTAAAAATTCTAACTTCAAACAATAAAACGACTTCATTTTTATTATGTGATACAGCACGGCACTGTTTTAAAGTTTGCGATTAGGATTTTTTAGTATAAATTGATGATAGGAAAGATGAATTTTATAAAACCAAATTATAGGAAAGTTATTGATGATCTTAAAAAAGTTAAAAGACATATTAATAAAATATGTCAAACTACATGGAGTCTCGGGCCCAACCCAAAGATTTGTGTTCGAGCCTTGGTCTACTCTAAGCTCAAACTTGGTCAAACTTAAGTGATCGAAAGTCCGATCAACTGAGTCAAGTCTGATTAATTCATGTTTCGAACCAAATTAAACTTGAGTAACTCAAATTCAAATCTAGTCCAAAATTTGAAACTAATACGAAAGTTTGAGTCTGACTTGAAATCAGATCAACTCGAATTGAATTCATTAACATTGAGTCGGGGTGGTCAGGTTGGATAAAATTTTTTTGTTGAGAAATGTTGGACAAAAATTGCAATCACTATTTATGAGCACTAATCTATGTCATGTCCCAATTCCTAGGGATCCTCTTCTTTCCTCACTATTACTCACTCTTTCTTCATGTGCTAACCCATGTGCTCTCTTTCCCTCACAAGGAGCAACTGAAGCTTTGCTGGCCCATATCACCTTCACATGCACCAACCTCAGTTTCATCTTGATTTTACTTATTTGCCCACATCCTCATTTCAATATAAATTCTCATTTCTTTTAGCTTTTTTTCTTTTTGTTTCTTAATCTCAAGCAATTGAAAAGCTTTGTCTTGCTAGTGCTAAGCTTTAGGCTCATCTTCTTAGGAAGTATTGTGTTTTTTTTTTATTTTCATTTAATTATCCCATCTTCTTTTTTAAGTGATATATTAATTTGAAATCATTATCTTTTCAAAATATGTTAAATAAAAATTTAAAATTATGAAATATGTTTCAAATAAAAACTCTATTTGATTTAGATTAGATTAAAGACTAATTTTTAGATACTAAACTAAGGGTTAATTAGATGTAAAAGAGACATAAATGAAACAAATTCTTTCTTATATGTAGATATATATTTTTTGGTAATTATATATATATATAATATTTTTTGCCTCTTTGAAAAAACAATAAGTACTTTATTTATATTTGGTTGATAACAAGAGTGGCATCTCACTCTACGTCAACAATAATAATATCTTAGTAAAAATTTCGTTAAAATGTGGAGTAGGAGAGATTCAGAAGTACGCAGTCTTATCTTTAACTAATAAAAAGGCTGTCTTGATAAATCCACAAAAGAAGAAAAAAGAAAAAAAAAACCAAAAAAGTTTTGAGTTGCATCTAGCTCTAATTTACCTAATTTAGCTTACAACTATATTAATATATTTATCTAAATTTAATTTGAGAATGTTAAACTTTACATTTCTAATAAATAATGAAATTAGACTAAAAAAATCAGTAATTTAGACTAATTATTCAAAATTAAATGATAGATAAATTTCAACTAGTTGGTAATTAATTCTACATTTATCACCAATTCAAAACCTTGGAAGGTCCATATTAATTTATATATATAATAATAATAATAATAATAATAATAATAATAAAAAGGAAGAAAAGGAAGGGGCAATGAAGGTAAGAAGAAGAGACATTGAGCTTCTTTCATACACTGATAAAGTCCTACATTCTCCTTCCGCTTTTTATCGTTTTTCAAGTAAAAGAAGCCAAAAACTGCAGAGGATTGGTGTCGTTTTCCAAGGCAATTTTGAGTGATAATAATTAATAACGAACTTATTCAATGCACACAAAATATCTGTCTAATCATGATCCCACAATAATAAATTATAAAGTGTTAAATTTTCTAAAATTTTAAGTTTAATTTAAATTTTCTAAAATTTTAATTAATGTAATTAAGTAGCATTTTAGTGTCAATTAAATAATTATATTTTAAATACATAATTACTAATATATTTATTACAATAGACTTAAAAATTATAGAAACATAAAGAGAGTTATTATCTCTTCTGAATATTAGTTTTGATGTGTTTTATGAACAGCCTCAATTAAATATTAATGTAAATAATTTAATATTGAGTTCACGTAATTTATTCAATATCGCTACAGTTAATTGGTAAATTTATCTAAGAGAAATTTCAGACATATCTCTATTTCAGGCTATAAATCATCAAGAAGAGAAGTTATAAAGTGAGTTTTTGTAATTACCAAGTTGTTGATATGATAATTAACAAGGTTCGATATATTTTAGTGTCTGTTTGAATAGACTTTTATTAGTAGAGTTTTTGTTAGTTGAACTTTTCTGAAAAGTTTAAAATTTGAACTTCTTAAAAAGCTATATTCTAGTTGCTAAAAAAATTATATCTACTAAAAATTTATTTTTTATTTTACAGTCAAACACTTATTTTTCTTAAAAAAAATTTGCAGTAAAAAAGTGCTTATTCACCCTCCAAAAACTCAACTAAATAGGCACTTAATTTCAAAAAAATTTCGCAGCACTTTATCTCCAGATATGAAGCATAGTTAGCATTTCGAACTTGTTCGGTTTTTTGTAATTATTCGTAGGTATTTTCCACTTGGTGTCTTTTTAGTTGAGTATATACTTGAACTTGTTGTAATGTTGATTTAGTTTTATCTATAATTATGTTGTATTTATTTTTTAAAAAAATTATGTATCAAAGATTGATATCATTGAAGCCGTTGAGTATACAAATAAAAAAATGACTCTTTAAATTATTTAATATTGATAAAATACCACATTACTTTAAGTATAAAAATCAAATTATTAGAAAATTTAAGATACTGCTATATTGTTACATTACAATGTAAACGTTTTCATTCCAAATAATCTATAACAATTTTAATATTGATTGGCATAAAAAATTAATATGTAAAAAAGAAAAGTTATTAAATAAATGTATACTGTAATTTTGTATAATACTTATATTCTTATAATTTTCATAATTTAAAAAGGTATCGATTAAGAATTTCTAATGATTATTTATTAATAATTTAACGATTTATTTAAAAAATATTATTGTTATAAAATAAGCTAAAGCCAATAGTGGCATTTTCGTAGTAAGCAGAAAACCAAGTGGCAATAGTCCAACGCAACATTACTTATAACAAGACTCTCTGGTTCCCTGTCAGAGCATTATAATCCTCTCTCTCTATCTCTCTCTCTCAGATGAATTCAATTTCAAAGAATTTTTTTTTAGTGAAGACAACACTACGAAGTATTACAAGTAGAAGAAGACGGAGATGGTCAATGGCGGCCTCAAGGAGGAGGCTCCGTTCACTTACCTGCAAGCCTCAAACAACCATTCCCAACAATGGGCAAGCTCGTTCCAGGGTTTCAGACAAGCTTGAGGCTCTCAAGAATCTGATTCCGACCCAGAATGGAGATTCCTTGAAAGCTGACCGGTTGTTTCAGGAAACTGCTGATTACATTGTTCGGTTGAGGACCCAAGTGTTTGTTTTGCAGAGAATGATCGAGTTTTACGGATCCACCAGTACTGGGAGTGACGAAACTGTATTATAGATAGTGCTTTTCCTGTTTCTTAAAGAAAGGAACACAGAGACAGATCTTGTTGTTCTAGTTTTCCTTTTCTCTTTGCATGGGGTTGTTTGGTTTATGAGAAAGTGGAGGGAAAATGGAGTGAAAGTTTACAACATCAACCATATATAGAAGCTAGTCTGCCAATGGTTGTGTGATCTGAAAATTTCTCCGTTTAGTTTCGTTCACCTTAATGGATCCATATTACTATCTTCTTCTTCTTCGTCCTTATATAAGAAGGTTTTAAATTGCGGATTACAAGAAAATGCAATCATAATTACAATAACATCCGATTGGAAATGTACTATTGTGTTGTGGTCGTAACTATAGTTGGAATTTAAGTTTCGTAAGAGTTGATGTAGAGCAAAATCGGATGACAATGGGCTGAGTCAACTCAGACTATAATTTGTTTTTGGCTCCGATCAAACTTCGAGTAGGGAGTGAAAAGCTCGAAGGTCAATTTTGTGTCGTTTTGATCAATTGAGGAGTTTCATCAATTGAACAAAGTAATGTGTCGTTTTGATCAAGATGACATTGTTTTAATTATTTTTTTTAAAAAGTCATTCTAAAACGACGTCGTTTACTGGTTAGGGTAGAATTGTCAAAACTAGGTGTTGCCTTACATATCACAATTGGGCTGCAGAAGAAATGGAATATCAGAGATTCATAATCTGCAATGTAACATAACATAATATCTGAGTGAAAACTGCCAGCTCTGGTCTTGTCTCTATGGTTGTGATGAAAGTGACAAGTTAATCAGCTCCCAAACAAAACCCATGTGCAAAAGCCTAATGTTGAGGTCCCCTTTTCCCTTTCTTTTTCCCCTCTTCACTTTGTGTTTTGTATTTTTCTGTTTTGAATATCATTAAGTCCTTTTCTTCTCCGGATTTGTCTATCTTTTCTTTTGATGTGGGTTTTATGCGTTCTTTCTTTTTTAACTCGGTAGATACATTCTTGAACGCGGTGTTTATGGGGTTCTACACAAACCCATCTGATCTTGATTTTGCATGCTTTGATATGATGGAAGTATTTTTCATTCTACATTCTTGGGTTATAATTAGGAAAAAAAGAACTGTTTAATCAAAATTTCTTGAGTTACTTCATCGTATCAGTTGAGAATGGATTTTATTGCTTGAATGGGTATAGTCTTCTCATGAAATTATGGATTTATGTTAAGTCTTTTTGCACGAATAACTGCCAACTCTGGTCTTGTCTCTATGGTTGTGATGAAAGTGACAAGTTAATCAGCTCCCGAACAAAACCCATGTGCAAAAGCCAAATGTTGAGGCCCCTTTTTGCCTTTCTTTTTTCTTTTTTTTTTCACTTTGTGTTTTTTATTTTTCTGTTTTGAATATTGTTTAGTTGGATTTTTTAAAATTTACAATGGAGGGAAACTGAAAAATATATATTAAGTAAATGAATAACAGATTTAAAAGTGCCTCACTTTTTAAAATTTTTTAAATTTGGTATCAAACTTTTTAAAGTTCTTAATTTAGTAACTGACATTACAAATTTTGAATAAATAAGATCAAAAGGATGTTTTTATTGATGTAACTTGTTAGATGTTTATTGAGATGACAATGGGCTGGCCAATAAATCTAAATTTAAGTATTTTTAATGGACTAACTCATAGGCCAAATCAAGCTCAAACTAATTTGAGTTCTAACATTTTTAAGCAAAACGACATCGTTTTGTTTAGAAGAGTTAAGTCTTGACAATCTAGGTCTGAACTCAATTAAAAAAGACGTTTTTCACTTTTAATTTTAAAAAAACAGCAAGATTGACCCATGGGTCAACCCATTTTTATCCCAAATATCTATCTGTTGACCACATCATCAAAAATAACATTTTAATCTGATTTATACAAATTTTAAATGTTAATAGCTAAATTAAAAATTTTAGAAAGTTTGACACTAAATTGAAAAGATCCCAAAATATTAAATATTTTTAATATGTTATTTCTCAAGTAAAACATAACATAGATTGTTTTCGGATCATATGCCCCTAATTATTGCTCTTGAGAAATCCTTCCATGCATGGAATAGGAAGAGGTTTAGGTTTGAAAATTCCTGGCTCTTTGACTCTGCTATTATGAACGTTATGAAGGACCCGTAAAGGGGGTCGATAATAGGAATATATCAATTATAATAAATTGTAATTATCCTAAATATGGTAAAGATAAATATAGCAAATAGTTAGCCTAATTTGTAGCAAGAGATAGACTGGATCACTTGTATAAAGCTTGTACTATCAGTGTTGTATAATCATACACGATTCATTCTTCTGATATTTTATATGGTATCAGAGCACCGATCCTGGTGCTCTTGATAATTTTCATTCACCTCCTTTACAACCAGTATGGCCGATGATGATATTAAATCGTCCGATGTCAAAAATAGCAACAGAACTGCTGGTATGGATTCTTCACATCCATACTATGTTCATCTCTCCGATCAACCTGGGTATCTACTAGCACCAACCAAGTTGAATGGAACAAATTATCAGTCTTGGAGCAAGGCCATGATCCATGCTCCCACTGCCAAAAACAAGATGGGATTCATCGACGGGACCATCGATCAACTAGTCGCAGAAGAAGAACCCTCAGAATTTGCATTATGGAATCAATGTAATAGTATGGTGTTGTCGTGGCTTACTCACTCCGTCGAACCAAATCTTGCAGAAGGAGTGGTACACGCTACAACCGCTCAACAGGTCTGGGAGGATCTACGAGATCAATTCTCGCAGAAGAATGCTCCTGCAATCTTTCAAGTCCAAAAATCAATTGTCACTATATCTCAGGGCAATCTATCTGTTGCTGCGTACTATTCAAAAATTAAGAGTCTCTGGGCAGAATTGGAGACTTATAGAACACACATCCCTTGTAATCAGGAGAAGAAGCATGGTGATCAACGAGAGGAAGACAAACTTATGCAGTTTCTCATGGGCCTTAATGAGGCGTTCAGGACTGTCAGATCCAATATCCTGATGATGGTTTCGCTGCCAAATGTTCGTCGGGCTTATTCTCTCGTGATCCAGGAAGAAAAATAGATGCAGGTCACATCAGAAACAAATGAAAATTTCTCAATTGCTACTGCCGTCTAAGGTAAATAGTATCCATCAAAAACTTCCAAAAATAAAACCTGTGATCATTGCCATAGACCAGGCCACACCATTGATGAATGTCGAACACTGAAGGTTCATTAAACATTCTACGACAAAGATGGTCATACTGAGGATAGATGCAGAATTAAGAACGCTGGAAACTTCTGTCCACCATCACAGCAACAATATCGTGGCAAAGGGAACAGAAGAAACAACAACTCGATAGCAAATGCAGTTGATGTCTCCCAATCAAGTGACGCAGGCAATCCCTTGAATCTCCTTCAGGGATTCACACCTGAGCAGATTCAACAATTTGCTCAGGATTTGGCTTCATTCGATCAGAGTAAAAATTCCGATAATGGTGATATTTTTGTCAATGCTGCAGGTTTGTCATCCTCAACCCCTGTCTATTCCAACGTCACAAAACCTTGGATATTAGATAACGGTGTAACAAACCACATCACAACCGACAAAACCTTACTTTCCCGTATTCAATCTCCAACTGTTTCTCTTGTCAATTTACCAACAGGATCCATAACCTCAATTTCACACATTGGCACCGTGCCCTTTAACTCAAACATTAAGTTAAATGACACTTTGTGTGTTCCCTCATTCAATTTTAATATGATTTCTGTCAGCAAATTATCGAAATCACTAAATTGTTATATCACCTTTTTCCCGGATTACTGTGTTTTGCAGGACTTGGCTACGGGGAAGACGATTGGCTTGGGTAAGCAGACTGATGGTCTCTACTATATGACACCTGTGCACATTACTCCAGTCTCAAACCATGTTACACACAATCCTCATCTCCGGCATATGCGTCTTGGCCATCCATCACCCTCTCGACTTAAAGTACTTGCTCCTCTTTTATCTATCCAACATGATAGTGATTCCTCCAATAATTGCGATGTATGCCCTAGGGCAAAACAAACTCGTGTTCCATTTCCTTTAAGTTCAATACAAACTCATACTGCATTTGATTTACTTCACTGTGATGTCTGGGGTCCTCATCGAGTGCCTACACATTCTAGTGCTAAATACTTCCTTACCATTGTTGACGACTTTACCAGGTGTACATGGTTGTTTATCATGAATCATAAATTAGACACTGCCCATCTCCTTGAGTCCTTTATTACTTTCGCACAAAATCAATTCCATGCCACAGTTAAAGCAATCCGAATTGATAATGACACCGACTTTTTTCCTTTGCAGCATTTTCTTACAACTCATGGCATTGAATCCCAACGTACCTGCGCATACACCCCCAACAAAACAGTGTGGTGGAAAGCAAACATCGACACATCCTCAATATAGCACGAGCACTTCTTTTTTAAGCCAACCTTCCATTATCCTTTTGGGGCGAATGTGTCCTCACTGTTGTATACTTGATTAATCGTACTCCATCTCCATTATTATCTCATAAAACACCCTTTGAAATCCTTTATCATAGAGTTCCCACACTTAATCACTTACGGGTGTTTGGTTGCCTTTGTTACGCCACACTTGTTCACCCAAAACACAAATTTCAACCTCGTGCCACAAGGTGTCTTTTTGTCGTGTATCCACAAAGCCATAAGGGTTATAAGTTGTATGACTTAGACACCAAACAATTCTTCATCAGTCGTGATGTACAATTCCATGAAAACATATTTCCCTTTTCCTCTCACCATACTTCATCCTCAGACGTACCAGTCCTACCCAATCTTGGTGTCAATTTTCCCCAACCTACTCCTGCCCCTTCAGATAATGTTTCTGATGATCAAACCATCTCCCATTCGCTGGACTCCTTTCCTCCCAGCTTGCAGTCATCTGACACCCCATCGAATCCCTCACATTTCGCATCTCCTGACAATCAATCTCCTCCTTCTCAAACATCCTTTCCTACCTCTTAAGTTCAGGCAGAGCCAGCTCCACGACGATCAACTCGTGCTAAACAAGTTCCCCTCTAGCATGCAGATTATGATATTCCCACTCGAGCTGATCGGCCTCCCTCTAGCTCCAGTTCTCAATCCAATACCAGGTATCCTCTGTCCAATTATATGTCATTTTCTCATTTATCTTCACCGCATCGTGCTTTTTTAGCCAGTATTGCAGGTCAGCGTGAACCCTCTTCCTATGATCAAGCAGTTCTTGATCCCAACTGGTAGCAAGCAATGTCAGCCGAATTACAAGCCTTGGAGAAAATTAATACTTGGACCCTGGTTCCTCTTCCTTCTGGCCATAAAGCTATCAGCTGTCGTTGGGTGTATAAAATCAAATATCGGTCGGATGGCAATATCGATTGCTACAAAGCTCGTCTCGTCGCCAAAGGGTACACCCAATTTGAAGCCGTCGATTATAGGGAAACCTTCTCTCCTACAACTAAACTCTCCACCCTGCGTTGCCTTCTCACTGTGGCAGCCTCCCGAAATTCGTACACTCATCAGCTAGACGTTCAGAACGCTTTCCTCCATGGCGATTTGCATGAAGTTGTATACATGACGCCTCCTCCAGGACTCCGCCGACAGGGGAAGAACATTGTTTGCCGGCTCAACAAGTCCCTATACGGTCTGAAGCAAGCCTCACGTAACTGGTTTGCTACTTTTTCCGCAGTGATCCAACGGTCTGGTTATAAGCAATCCAAGGCAGACTACTCTTTGTTCATAAGAGTACAAGGAACCTCTTTTACTGCAGTGCTTATTTATGTTGAAGACATTCTACTCACAGGCAATGATCTGAAAGAAATGCAACGGCTCAAAGGCTGCCTACTGAAGCATTTTCTCATCAAGGACCTGGGTCAGTTAAAATATTTCTTGGGCATAGAGTTCTCACGATCAAAGAACGTCATTTTCATGTCACAAAGAAAATATGCATTAGATGTTTCAAAGGAAGCAGGGTTAACAGGTACAAAGCCGGAAAAGTTTCCCATGGAACAAAACCTGAAGTTGGCTCTCATTGATGGTAATCAACTCCATGATTTGACGAAATATTGAAGGCTAATTGGCAAATTAATTTATTTAATAGTGACAAGACCTGACATTGTTTACTCTGTGAGAACTCTCAGTCAATTTATGCAGGATCCACGAAGACCACACTGGG